>JAULCA010477518.1:5243-25934 GCA_032360845.1 Crassadoma gigantea | reverse complement strand
CACAAAGACACTATACTAGACCCACAAAGACACTATACTAGACCCACAAAGACACTATACTAGACCCACAAAGACACTATACTAGACCCACAAAGGACTTGACAGATACCCACAAAGGACTTGACAGATACCCACAAAGGCAAATCGAATCGTTGTCAAAGGACCACAACAGTCAGTGGCCAATATTACTTTTGGCAGCATTTTTATTCTCCCCGACCCAGTGCCAGGACTGTTTGATTCCATCATGATATCGTACGGCAGAAAGTACAGAACTTTCCTGTCAAGTGAACCGCACAGACGAAGCCCAGTGGTATTGGTTTCATAGAATGTTTTCCCCACCAGAATGGTTTAATTTGAGTAGATACATAATTCATAATGAAATTTGTATCTGAAAAGATTGTGAGAGTTTACGAAAAAAATTCAGTTTTGCATAATAAAATCAGCACTATCATAGTTAAGATGAAAGTAAGAGAATATAACGCATATGCAAGCTGTATTTAACAGATAAGAATATAAGAAATGTTGTTTTTGTTTTTTTCTTTTCAAAAGACCACATTCTTTTAAACTTCGACTTGTATACATACATATATTATTTTTTTATTTGAGATGAAAAACCAGAAAACAAATTTTTAGAATAATGATCTGGTACCATGTTGTTTGTAATATACGAAGTCCAAAAGTCCACGTGTGATCATACAAGATGTGATTTCTATAATGATGTCTGCATATAGGGCTAGATGACCAACGGCCATTTCTATTGTCAAATGACCCATGATTGATAATATCCAAGTCGAAGATTGCATAAGTTAAATATCAAGTTCGGCATAAAAAAAAAATCTGCAACAGTTTCTTTTAGATCAATTACCATTTGATAATTTGTTTTCGTTATTTATCAATTACGAACTTTTGTTGAGGTGAATATGAAGTTATTTGAACCCGAGAAATGATACTAACCGAGACGAAGTATTAAGATGCAAGACATACAGAAATGTAGAAACAATAGGAGTAGAATGATATTGATGGACAATATTAAAAATTTCGAAAAGTATTACTTAGAAATTTATAGGAAAATAAGAAAAGAAAAGAAGCAATAAGAAAATGTCAAACCTATTAATAAACTAAGCAATATTTCACTTTTCTTCAGCAGATAAATATGTTCTCAATGCAAATGATTACATTATTTTGATTATTTAATGTTATTTCGCGTACATTAAAGATAAATCCTGAAACAAACTATCACAATATACCGATTCCATATGGCACACAAGGTCTATATAAGAAACAACCATTTTGATAGTCCGATATTCATGACAAAGAGGCTGACATCTCAACAAATCCACAGATACCTACAAACCAACCATCACTAATCCACAGAAAAATATCCATGTTTCGTAAGTTTTTGATAAAACTAAAATACTTACCAATATTCTTTTGGTAGACAACTTCAAATTCAACATTTGGTAATATTTTTTCTGATTGTTGGCCAGATGCGGAATGTCTTTTGGAGAAATATCGCCGATTTGTAATGAGAAATGCCCGAGGCATGGTTACAGCTTACTACACCACTACACGAGCTTGGTAAAGTTCCAAATGTTGTACTACGGTGCTCGTGCGCACGCGGTAACGGCTCGAGACCGGCAGCCCCCTTTGAACTCAACAAGTGGCAAATGAACAGCTCGCTTTCTTGGCGTTGTTTTGTTTATCAGTGAATGTGTATGTCGGCTCCGCGGAGCTCCTAGAGGCTGTGAAGAGAAGGAGAAGGAGGAGGAGGAGGAGGAGGAACAGGGCCGGGGAGGGGGAGGTCCAAGGGTCTACTCAAATTTCTACCAGCCACCGACGAGTAAGTTTGGGAGGCTTGAGAAACGTCTTGAATGAATTGCCTTGACAGCGCACGCGAGAGTGTTTACTTCGGGAGCCTTAGGTCACCGTGAACAGCGTACCAGATCTTATCGGCGTGGATTTATGCCTGTTGTGAGAAAGTTTGGGAAAAAGTTCCCATCCGCTGGAGACTGTTGTAGATAGGATTTTCAAAAGTCATTTTCAATATTGGTCATCTAAACCGCCCTGGATTCCAAAACCTGTTGAGCATTTTATTGTTTTTTTGTGTGTGTGGCTGTGTGTTTAAGATATGACGAATAAAAAATGAAGATTTAAAAAAAATTTCGTTTCGAATTACAGAAAACGTAATTAATGATTCCTTGTGTGTTTGTAAACATTTTTATCAATTGATTCATCTTGCCTTGATACACAAACAAAAACAAAACAGGGGTATGGAAATAGGATTAGAAAAACTAACTTGTTTTTGTCCTAAAATGTACACCGAATATTAAAAAAATGTAATATATGTTGTAGACAATGTTACTTATTACAATATATACAAAAATAGTATTATTATTTTCGTTTTCTGTGATACAAATACATGTATCTCCCTAATCTTCTGACCGGAGTGTTCAAATAAATTCTTTTTTGATGAATAGCTTGTGTTCTGTAAACGCTGAAATGCTAACATACGAAACATACTACTATGATTTATGTACATGTAGCTGTCAGAACAGTCTTCTGTGAGTTTAGAATTGTCGAACGAGGCCCCGTGTCAAAACATATATTGATGGAAGTAACGAAGTATTTGTGCTTTATAAAAGTGACAAAGTCTTGATGAAAGGCGACTTTAATCATTTGTTTTGTAAGATACAACCGGTGACAAATTGTACACATTCCGTACGCACATGCCTTTCACCAAGACGGCCAGGGGTTCGATTCGTCGATCGGAAGTAAAACGGTTTGGTCACCTGTCTGACCACGTAAGATTTTCCGGTTACTCATGTTTTCTCCCACATTAAGCCGCCCCCCACCCCGGCGTTTTTTTTTGTTTTTGTTTTATAATTGGTGTTGATGAACTGATTCATTTCTACGTTGTCCAACTTAGTGTTGCTCACATATGAAATTAGTTCAATTTAATTGTTTTTGATACCTGATTTAACTCCAAGCCCAAAAATAATCCGAAATGAATTCATCCAATATATATTTAAATAAATCACGTCACGGTTTTTGTAATACACAACTGATGACAAATTGTACGTATCGCAATTTCGAATCATCCTGACTCATAAATAATGAATACACAGAAATGCTTTGGAGAGTGGATATCACAGCTGGACACGTATATCGGTGTAGATATGAAAAATCTGTCTGTAATCTCTTTCTGATATGAAATGAGAAAAATGTTTAAACTCCGAGTTTCTGTAGGATATTTTTATCATGATGAGTTTTACACATGTGAGCAATGTTCTTTGTTAAAGTTCGAGTTTGACCATGCACATTCGAAACAAAGATTGTATCTTTCTTTTTCATTGGCATTACCGTTGCGTATACAATACAAAATTACTTCATCAAGCCTACCTGAAAGGAATTTACACGAATTTCTATTTTATTTAATATGAGTATAACTATGATTTATATAATATGAGTATAACTTTGAATGCAGTAAGCGAGCCTCTGGCAAACTTAAAGGGGAAACCGCATGCTAATGTTCTTAATCTAATACGGCTTGTGAAAGATTTCTTTTTACCACGTTATCAAGATTTTTTTTCGAATATTGCGAAAAAACACGTTTTCCCCATATGTTATTATTTTTTCCTCACCATTTTGTCATCGTCATCAACTATGGAAATATGACGTCCTTTTATGAGAATTTCATGACGTAATAATAGGGTTTTAAACGAAACATGGTTGACTTGTAATCATTAATTAAATTGATAATCACGTAACGAACATTGTTGTTTTGATATGGAGTTAATAACATGTACATTAGGGTCATATTACATACAAAGCTAATATCTAAAAGCGTTTTTCATCCATCTTTTTATTAAAGGCTAAATATTATTCGGGTGATAAACATTTAACAGATGAATACATCATTTTATTAATTCCGTTTCATTATTCGAACGTATCATATACAATGTATTCGGAATAATTTGAGCTATTACGTGTCATTTTGAACATACAGGGATTGAACTTTTTTTCTCATCAAATTCATATCGGAACGAATGTTTAGAAAAGTCTGTTTAACACGCTCACATATATTTACATCCTTAATTCAAAGTAATTAGTATTAATTAATATTAGTATTTCATCATATTTCTGTATTTCAGTTTCTTGAACGTCAGTGGAAACATTTTTTTTAACAGCCCTACACCATCTAAATGTTTGCTTCTAACGGTTGATCTCACAATATTTGAGACGCGAAAAGAAACGTCAAATGACACTAATTAAATTCCTATCACTACGAATTCTAGTAGTGCTTATATACATATAAATACAGATGCATTTCGTGTGCTTATGTGTTTCAACGTTTTCCTTTTTTTAGAACACAGAAATATTTTGCCTTGAATGTTGTCAAGTTTTTCGCAGTTCCTGTTCTTATCAAATTCGTCAGTTTATGTCAACAGTGATATAAGTTGTTATCATCCACATTTCATGCTCGCACTTTAACCGTTAAGTTGCCATATATAGTTTATGAATTACGACTTTGTGAAACAATAATGTCAATGACACCATCGGATCCTGGATATATAATACCAACCAAAGGCGCATTAGCCTAAAATTGTCGACACAGAACGGTTACCAGAACTTTCACTGCTGTACACAAACATTCCAAGGGCTTTACAAACATGTTCATGTATATTGTAAGGATAATTTTATATACCGGTCTTGTGACTGATGTCCATAGCTATTTCTTAATGTCGGCTCTTCAAAGGAAGTGTTTTGAAATACAAACCAAAATATAATTCCAAGATTTAACTGCATAATCACTCGGCGATCAAGTGAAACATATAATTGCTCATAATTTTAGTGTGTACTGGATAGTAATGTGTAACTCCGTAAATCTCTTTAGGGGAGGAATGGGTGCCGAGTTGTGACTAAGTCTTATTAGCTTTACGGTATTGAAACGTAATGTTTTATTTAACTATATTCAGTCAGCTATGTAAATGGAATATTTCGAAACAAGGAGGTTTATAAGACGTACATATTCGGGGCCTGTGGGTAGGGGTTATAGGCACGTGCACAGATTTTGGTGCGATATGTAGCCACAGTGACACGCTGCCGTCGCGGTGGTGGGAACGGTTTCCATGGCAACGGAGAGACAAGAGAGGCTGATATAGGGTCTGGCGAACATGTGTCAGGAGTTTCGAGGATCGTTAGGGTGCTACCGAGGAACCAGATTCTACTCATATAGCTTAAACAGAATCACCCAAACATTAATCTAAAAGTGTATTTTTAAACATTTTTTCCTCAACCATAATGGTCGAAAAAAAATTGTCACAAAGACTTCCATTACAAATGCTTTCGATATCAAACCACAGAAGTGGGACAAAACTTGTTTTTCATCAACTGATAAACTGTTTTGTCTAACATTCCTAGATCATTTGAAAAGAATGAAATAATTAACGAAACCCGCAAATTGTTTTATTGCACCAACCACTAACCGTTTAATGTCATTTGTCCTTATTAAAAACATGACATAAGAAGTAAACCTGTCTTTTGTCAGAATGTGACATGAGACAGACATTTGACCTTTGTCAGAACGTGACATGAGACAGACATTTGTCCTTTGTCAGAACATGACATGATACAGACATTTGTCTTTTGTCAGAACGTGACAGGATACAGACATTTGTCCTTTGTCAGAACGTGACATGAGACTCACACACCTGTTTTTTTGTCAGAACGTGACATGAGACTCACACACCTGTTTTTTTGTCAGAACGTGACATTAAACACACACATGTTCTTTGTCATAACGTGGCACGAGACTTACACCTTTCCTATCTCAGAACGTGACATAAGTCAGACACCTGTCCTTTATCTGACGTGACATGAAAATCACACCTGTCCTCTATCTAGACGTGACATGAGACTCACACCTGTCCTTTATCTAGACGTGACATGAGACTCACACCTGTCCTTTATCTAGACGTGACATGAGACTCACACCTGTTATTTGTCCGGAAGTGTGACACGAAACAGGCACTAGTCCTTTGTCAGAACGTGACATGAGACTACACCTTTCCTCTTTTTATAACGTGGTATGAGACAACACCTTTTCACTTTTTATAACGTGGTATGAGACAACACCTTTCCTCTTTTTATAACGTGGTATGAGACAACACCTTTCCTTTTTTCATAACGTGGTACGAGATTACACCTTTCCTTTTTTCATAACGTGGTACGAGACTACACTTTTCCTGTTTTCATATCGAGGTACGAGACTACACCTTTCCTTTTCTCGACGTGATATGAGACAGACACATGTCCTTTGTCAGAACCTGTTTTTCAGACCGTGACATGAGGCATACATTAATAGTAGCTAACTTTAAAACCAACGCTTAAAATTTCTAATTACATTACCCATCATATGATATGCTTATTACTTTCCCGTCTCTCTAAGGATGCTTTAACTGTCCTCCTATAATGTGACTTCATATTTTTGGTG
Source organism: Crassadoma gigantea (assembly GCA_032360845.1). Taxonomy (NCBI): domain Eukaryota; kingdom Metazoa; phylum Mollusca; class Bivalvia; order Pectinida; family Pectinidae; genus Crassadoma; species Crassadoma gigantea. The sequence goes on along the minus strand of JAULCA010477518.1, from coordinate 19,441 downwards.
AAGTGACGTCATTCAATTATGATCTGTAAAACATGTAATTTGTTTACACCGTTAGATTTACAAGACAAATCTTCAATACTAAAACAGGAGGAATTTTTATCTGAAAGGTGATATTCTTAATTATAAGGGGCTGCAATGGCCGAGTTGTTAAGACGTTTGACCGTCTACTATCACTAGCCCTCCACTACTGGTTCAAGGGTTCGATATTTACGTGGGGTAGTCGCCAGGTACGTGTATTGGTCGTAAGTCGGTGATTTTACTCCGGGTAGTCCGGTTTCCCTCCACCACCACCACTTGACACGTCTACAAAGGACCATAGTTGTTAAAAGAACCTAATGCAACAATATGTTCATATTGCATTTACGATATTCTTTTTTAACGACTCAATACTAATGGAAATAATAATGTATATTTCTGAACGCGATGCCTACATGTCGTTGGTGATCAGTGACACATCGCCATATCTAACATACCAGCTATTTGGGTGTGCTGAACAACCCTTTATCGCTCCGAATACCGATACCACTGATATTCCCGGTTACGATAACTGCAGTGTCACGGAGACTCTGTGATAGCGTCTCCTTTTACAGTGTGTGAAATTACACAGCTTCTCCAGATGTATTCAAAGGTTTTCATTTTAATTATATTTATCTGTTTGACGTTTTCAGGAAAACCAGGAATTGGTGCAGCGCAAGTAGCATTTGTCAATAAACATGTATTTTCCTTCGTAGGAATATTATACAAACATAATGACATGCTTATCTAATATAGTTGTATGCGTCTTGTTATAAATCCAACGTAATGATATCTTTTCCTTAAAGGAAACGTTATGTCTGTCATAGATACTTGAAAATTAAAAAAAGAAAATAAATATATAACTATAACAAATAAATAATGAAATTAAATAATAACAAAATTGAGAAAAATAGTAAAAAAAAAAAAAACGAAAAAAAATATTCTCAGGATGAATAATGAAAACAAAAACACGGGGAAAATATCCCTATGAAATTCGGATGTAAACAAATGTAGAAATGAAATTCAAACAGAATTTAAAGACAGATCTAGCAAGTATTGAACCTGATTATAAACCTTTGCTTTAAACAGCAGAAAGTCGTTTTTTCCATATGCGGTCCCCCTAAATTTTGTCAGGATAAAATAGGTTAGACAAGTAAGTTGCTCAGCATGTATTAGATCCGGGCCACAGCTCCTGTTATTACCCTGCTCCCCAGGTTCCACAGACTGCCAGGTCTTAATCAAACTTTTTTATCTGCGTGTCGTACTCGCAGTGGTTAGTGGAAAAAGTGGGATTCAAATGTCCCGAATTAACCCCAAACTTCCTGCCATATGTCCGCCATCATCACACTCGGCCCCTACAGGTGTTTATATTACCGATAACCGCCATTTCCTGTTCTCGCTATGGTTTCACTTTTCTACACAGACAAAAAACTGTCATAGCGGTACCGACAGAACCGGAAGTGTAGTCTGAGGCGCGTCTGTTTGTTTACATTAAGGGTGAATGGATATGTACATTTAATTTTAAACATGTTTCGATGGTAGCGACAATAATTTATTTACAAACACAATCAACCTCTTCCTTTCTGTACTAGATTGGTAAACAGGTTTGCTATTGAAATGATCATTAATTACGGCCCTTTGGAAATGTATTATTGCATAATTTGTATCTAAAAAAAAAATATTTTCTTCGTCTTTAATTAAATTCCAGATAATATGATAAAACAAAAATGAAAAAGAAAAGAAAAAGACAACTTCACATATCTCATCTTCTTTTGTTTACTTCTTCTCTCTACTTTTTTATTTACAATTAATTACATACATATCAATAACTAGTATTGTACTAAGTTCTACACAAATAAAGAAAATAGGTATATAATTATATTTTAAAACCCCCTTTTAAGAGGACTAACACAAGTTGCCCCAAAGCATGGATTCGAATCCGTACCACAACTGGCATACTGGGTTATTAACGTCATTTACGTTGTACATAGATTTAATGGCCAACTATGGCTGGTAAAATGGGTATAATAATAGAACATGTTAAATCCGAAAAAAAAAGAATAAATTTTCATAATAAAAGACGTTTGCTAGCTACTACTTTGTGACAGTTAAGTGCTTATGCATTGTCTAGAAGTGTCTGCTCATTAAGACATGACATGTTTATTCAGATCTCTCTACGCGGCGATTGTGAAGCGTTAAGTACACATGCAGGCAGTCCTCCATTACACACTTGCACCAGTAAGTATATTTTGATGGTTGACAGGAAAATGACACTGATTTTACCTCTGAACATAACAAGTTAATATGTTAACAATGACCGTCTCCTCCAATGACACATCTACGAAAGTGACGCTATCATCTGTTTGTGTCAGGGGGTGTATCTTTGAGTGCCAACATTTTTAATTAACATGTGGGGCAACTTGTTTAGATAGTGATTATAGTCTTTTTCTTAAAAAAGTGTCTGAGTTTCTTACCTGTTGGAACTCAAGCACATACAGTAATGAAATACTAATATATGTATACTTTGTTGATTTTTTAATTTTGATATTTTTGAAAAAAAATCAACAGTTTGAATATGAAGTTTTTAATATAATACTCATTTAACTGATCTTTTAATTACAGATAAATAACTGAATTAAATATAATTAAAATTGATCAACACCATAATTTCATGTTGAATATTATCTGTAAGCATATATAAGTAGCTTACAGTCGAATAAGGCTATATCCGATATGACACACTTACCATTCCAACTGGAGTTGCATTACCCTTGGAAAGGGTTTGTGTGTCACAGTTTGAAGGTGTTGAATGGAAACATCTAGTCGAATTTGTGTTATATCTTAGTATATTTCAAGACAAAGAGGTATGGTGGGTTGCTATGCCTATTATCCGCTAGCGCGCGCGTCCAACCGTGCACTGTTATGACGCGTCCTCGGGTATACATGCCGCGTCTAAGTATAAGTCCATGACTATTAATACATGAGTTTCACGATAAAGACTCAACAAAAAGCTTATTTCGCGTTATGCTGTATGAAACACAAGATCGTACAATCATGAAATGCAAACTATTTAATATTAAGAAACATCTGCCACAGTTTTGAGAAACTTGATCAACCCTGTTTTTAATGATTTTGAGCACTTTCCCAAAGGAGGACCACTTTTCCGTCATACGATTTGTTTTTACTTATTACATTACGGAATCAAAAAGTTTATTCAAAAGTTGGTCCTCGGATGAAAAGTGTTGAAACTATTTTTTTTTAAGTCTGGGAAACCCCGTCACTTTCATAGATATAGTGAATATGGCTATATTTGCAGTATTATATTAACAATACCGAATATCCTTATAACAGTTCACAAATTTATATTCAATTTGTTTTATATTTATAACATTTGTACATGCATTTTTGCTATTAAAAAAAAAATTTACTCATCAATATTTTTTCCGTTTTCAAAACTGCCGTCTTAGGAAATATTGGCAGTTGTCCGCCATAGCTCTTAACTTAAGTGTCAAGTTTGTGTGAAAACCGTATTATCATTGAACATATGAATTTGTTCTTGAACTTAGATCACGGAAAAGAAAATCATTTCTTAAAGTATTTATCCTACTAAGTTCGAATGACATTCATAAAGACTGTGAATGCCGATGCCCACGAGTTGACGTCATATTTACGTTAGATACCACGGACTTACCATTCATTGAACAAGCAAACGTGATACATTACACGTATTTTGAAGTAATTATTGAATTCTATTAAGCAGATGTTAATTTCCTAGATATTAAAATATTCCGAAACATTTATACTGTAAATGTCACATTGACACTGTTCAGTGCTTAATCAACAACAAGAGGCCTAGAGGGCCTGTATCGCTCACCTGTATATCGAAGCAATTATGGCAAAATAGTATCCAAATGAGATTCAAGGGAATAGGCCAGACCCCTATGCCAATCCTTGAAGCATTCTGAATTAGATTTTTCATTCTCAGGAATTTTGTGTTTGGTTATTGTGTGGGGATCTCAACTGTTTCCAAGCTGTGACTCAAAAAACTAGGTCCCTATGGGTTTGTTCTGTACCCAGGGTAATTGCTAAAACCATGACTGCATTTGTCTCTTTATGCCAAGTGATTGTATATATATAGTATTGGGGTGAGGGTCTCAATCGTTTTTAAGTTTTGACCAAGGGATTGTCTCAAAGGGTGGGGCCAGACACACCGTTTATATAAAATTGGTTCCCTTTCATCCAAGGATGTTCCACATAAAATATGGACCAAATCCTTTCATTCCTACAGAAGAAGAAGGATTTTAAAGAACGATTTGCTATATTTCCCATATTGGGCAGTGCCCCTCAGGCCACTGGGGGGCCAGACCCACCATTTATACAAAATTGGTTTCCGTTCACCCAGGAATGCTTCAGACCAAATATGGAACAAATCCTTTCATTCCTACAGAAGAAGAAGGATTTTAAAGAACGATTTGCTATGTTTCCCATATTGGGCCCCGCCCCTCAAGACCCTGGGGAACCAGACCCACAGTTTATACAAAATTGGTTTCCGTTCACCCAGGGATGCTTCAGACCAAATATGGAACAAATCCTTTCATTCCTACAGAAGAAGAAGGATTTTAAAGAATGATTTGCTATGTTTCCCTATATGGCCCCGCCCCTCAGGCCCCTGGAGGACCAGACCCACGGTTTATACAAAATTGGTTCTCCTTCACCCAAAGATGCTTCAGACCGTATATGGAACAAATCCTTTCATTCCTACAGAAGAAGAAGGATTTTAAAAAAATTGCTATGTTTCACCTATTCGGCCACACCCCTCAGGCTCCTGGGGACAGACCCACGATTTATACAAAATTTGTTTCCCTTCACCAAAGGATGCTTCAGACTAAATATGGAACAAATCTTTTCATTATTACAGAATGAGAAGGATTTTAAAGAATTTGCTATGTTTTCCCTATTTTGCCCCACCTTTTTGAGCCCCGCCCCTTAGCCCCGGGGGGCCAGACCCATTGTTTATACAAAATTTGTTCCTCTTCCCCCAAGGATGCTTCTGACCAAATTTGGTTGAAATCTGCGTGGCCGTTCAGGACAAGTAGTGTTTTAAAGGAAAAGTTGACGGACGGACGACGGATGCTGTAGAATGGCATAAACTCACGTGCCCCTACGGGCAGGTGAGCTAAAATATAATTTACTTTCCTCTAATTAAACACGATGATAATGGTATGATCATCATATACCTTTATGTCTATTGCATGTTGATTTGAAGAATAAACAAAACGCAAGAATTCCACGCTGTTTGTTGTCTCTCCATGACGACTTGTCTGACGCTCCGCAGTGCATAGTACGCGTACTTTTTAACAACTTCACAAACATATTTTATACCCATAATGCCGCGCGGTGTCAGATCTATAGCCGTGTGATTGATCCCAGAGACAGAGTGACCTCTGGGAAATCTCAATTTGTAACGCGTTATCTGATTGGTCGATAAACTGTAAGACATTTGCATAACTAATGTGCGGACCAATATCTAGATGTGCGCGTGTGTTACCTTGTTTTCTCACGTGTCTGGAGGCGGTTTACTGGGTCTTGCATTGACTCACGCCCGGCCACTACTACTATGAATGAAAACTCTTTTGTTGGCTAAATTGGCAACAGCTTCAGTTTGGCCTTGAGGTGTTGTACAATTATCAAACCAACACACTAACCGTCCGAATTACGTAGGTTAGAACCACTGCCAACTGCGGATGAACTATGTGTCAGAGTTATTAGTATAACTCATCAATTCGTCATTACCTGGTGATCAATATGCACTAATACATACAGAATACACCTTATACACATATATCATCTAATCTTCTAATCACTATCATCGCTTACTGTAAAAAACACATATTCACAACATTCAAACAATTGAAATAAGGAAGTTTTTTTTATCATTACGAGTAGTCAGATTACTGAACAGCCGATCAGTGGACGTGATATCAGCACCATGAATAGATGCATTTAAAAACACCTGTTATCTATCTTTTAATCGTTTAATGATTATCATCGCTTAAACATGTCCATACATGTAACTGAACTGTAATAAAAGTTTAAATGTATGCATTAGTTGACCTTGATCATGTACAATACATCAGGATTACACAATTCTACAGATAGAAGCTTAATAAACAGGCAAACTAAATCAAGCATGATATTTGTAGATCTCATAGTAATCATGACTCTGTTCAGGTTTTTTTCATCGAAAATGATAGAATACTTGGCGTTTTCGAATTCGGACTGTGTGAAAACGTTTAATATGTCCTGACTTTAACACGAATCGTCCAAAACGTCAATATTAGTGAATTCATCAAATACCTAACCAACGTTTTCAATGGATTGAGGTCATCTTCCTTAATAAATCATACCACGGACTGTTTTTGCTTTTTTTGAAGACATGTTGGAGCCATCATACAGATCCTGTATCGGGATATACACCTTGGACATCCAGGTGACGTAATGGATAGCGCACTCGGCTTTCAAATATTTGGTCACTTGCCCGACCGTTTCCTCTGGTACACCGGTTTCCTCCCTTTGGGCGTTTCCATATGGGCAAACAAGAGGGGTTAATATAAGTCGTCTTGTTTAATAATTGTTGTAAAATGCATACAATTTATATATCTATATATTGTATATGAAAGTATTTATACACGTGTTTATGATTTTATATTTTTTGTTCATTCATTTTAGAACGTTATTTCAACTTATATTAATCACTCTTGTTGGCCTGGATGTTAGCGCGCGGGAGTCTTAATGTTGGAGGAAACCGGAGTACCCGGAGAAAACCCTAAGTGGTAGGGCAGGTGTCCATTAATATCATTTCACGTCTGACTGGGGAATCGAGCCCCGGTTGCCTTGGTGAAAGGCAAGTGCGTTATCCACTGCGCTACTCCACCACTTAAGTTGTAAAATTACTGGTGCTGCTAGTCACATGAAGCTAAGAATGTATTCTGATGTGTGCAGTGTCGTTGAAAGTCATGAATGCGGGAGGGCTCCATATGTTGAGTAAGACAGCAGAGTCATATTGTATTACAATTATTTGATAGCTATGATATAAAGAGTTGCGGTGAACTGTAAGATTGTTTGTGAATTTGTGAATCATAGAGGACAGGGCACATATTTATAAAACCGTTCTGATGCTCAAGCATGGATTCTGTGCTGAGACCAACTTTCTTGACTCATTTAAATTATGTCAAACGATCAAAAAATTCAAATGTAAACATTGGACACAGCAAGAGAACGGTTTCATATCACCGTAAAAATGAATAAGTAGGGAATAGAGAAAAAAATAAAGTTCCAGTGTTGTAATGGGGTCAGTATGTAGATTTTGGTCTCTTATTAATAGACACAGAAGAAAAAAACCTCCTCCCCAGCCCCCACATTAGTCGTCTCTTATGAAAAATCATTCACAACCTAGGTAAATGCTACAATTGATTCTACCATACATTGAGTTCATTATGGTCCACAGTGGTTAAACGGTTAATCTTTCCCAGAACCTGCAGGATTGAAGTGGTGGTGACGTGTAAGAATGTATATTGAATATGTTTTTTTCGTATCACATGTTTTAGAATTGTTTCAAATGTGTGACGAAAAAAAAACGGGACCAAAAATGTTGAGAGGACGAGAAGAGTTAGGATTAATTTGAGCGAAAACTGTCTAACGTACACCTGGAATTATTTTACATGTCACATTCGATACAAAATATCTATACAGCATAAGAGGGGCATGGATCTTACTACAGTTCCCTGTGGTAGTTAAATATGATATAGGAAAGCAAGTTCCCTGTAGTAGATGTGTACTATAGAAGAGAGAATGACATGTAACAGTCCGCTGTGATCAGTCTACAGTCCCCTGTTGTCACTTTACTATAGGGGAGGCAGTGAACAGTCTACAGTCCCCTGTGGTAACTGTACTATAGGGGAGGCAGTAATCAGTCTACAGTCCCCTATGGTAACTACTATGGGGAGGCAGTGATCAGTCTATAGTACCCTGTGGTAACTTTACTATAGGGGAGGCAGTGATCAGTCTACAGTTCCCTGTGGTAACTTTACTATAGGGGAGGCAGTGATCAGTCTACAGTCCCCTGTGGTAACTGTATTATAGGGGAGGCAATGATCAATTTACAGTACCCTGAGGTAACTCTACTATACGGGAGGCAATGATCAATTTACAGTCCCCTGAGGTAACTTTACTATAGGGGAGGCAGTGATCAGTCTACAGTCCCCTGTGATAACTGTACTATACGGGAAGCAATGATCAATTTACAGTCCCCTGAGGTAACTTTACTATAGGGACACAGTGACCAGTCTACAGTCCCCTGTGGAAACTGTATAATAGGGGAGCAGTGATCAGTCTACAGTCCCCTGTGATAACTGTACTATGGGGAGGCAATGATCAATTTACAGTCCCCTGTGGAAACTGTATAATACGGGAGGCAGTGATCAGTCTACAGTCCCCTGTGATAACTGTACTATGGGGAGGCAATGATCAATTTACAGTCCCCTGTGGTAACTGTACTATAGGGGAGGCAGTGATCAGTCTACAGTCCCCTGTGGTAACTGTACTATAGGGAAGGCAGTGATCAGTCTACAGTCCCCTGTGATAAATGTACTATGGGGGAGACAGTGATCAGTCCACAGTCCCCTGTGGTAACTGTAATAAAGGGGAGGCAGTGATCAGTCTACAGTCCCCTGTGGTAACTGTAATATAGGGGAGGCAGTGATCAATCTACAGTCCCATGTGATAACTGTACTATGGGGAGGCAATAATCAATTTACAGTCCCCTGTGGTAACTGTACTATGGGGGAGGCAGTGATCAATTTGAAGACCCCTGTGGTAACTGTACTATAGAGGAGGCAGTGATCAGTCTACAGTCCTCTGTGGTAACTGTTCTACTAGGGAGGCAGTGATAAGTTTACAGTCCACAACGTAACTGTACTTTAGGAGAGGCAGTGATCAGTCTACAATTCCCTGCGGTAACTATACTATAGAGGAGCAGTAATCAGTCTATAGTCCCCTGTGATAACTGTACTATAGGGGAGGCAGTAATCAGTCTTCAGTCCTCTGTGGTAACTAATATGATGAGGCAGTGATCAGTCTACAGTCCTCTGTGGTAACTGTACTACAAGGGAGGCAGTGATAAGTTTACAGTCCCCTACGTAACTGTACTTTAGGAGAGGCAGTGATCAGTGTAAAGTCCCCTGTGGTAACTATATAATACGGGAGGCAGTGATCAGTCTACAGTGCCCTGTGATAACTGTACTATAAGGGAGGTAGTGATCAGTCTACAGTCCCCTATGGTAACTGTACTATAGAGGAGAAAGTGATTAGTCTACAGTCCCCAGTGGTAACTGTACTATAGGGGAGGCAGTGATCAGTCAACAGTCCCCTGTGGTAACTGTATTATAAGGGATGCAGTAATCAGTCTATACAATCCCCTCTGGTATCTACCATGAGAAGGCAGTAATCGGTCTACAGTCACCTGTGGAAACTACTATGGGGGAAAGTCATCAGTGAACAGTCCCTTGTGGTTACTAGTATGGGGAGGCAGTGATTAGTCTACAGTTCCCTGTGGTAACTGTATTATAGAGGAGAAAGTAATCAGTCTATAGTCCCCTATGGTAACTGTACTATAGAGGAGGCAGTGATCAGTCTACTGTCCCCTGTGGTAACTGCACTATAGGGGAGGCAGTAATCAGTCTACAGTCTCCTATGGTAATTGTTCTATAGGGGAGGCAGAAATCAGTCTATAGTCCCCTGTGGTAACTGTTCTATAGGGGAGGCAGTTATCAGTCTACATCCCCCTGTGGTAAATGTACTATAGAGGAGGCAGTGATCAGTCTACAGACCCCTGTAATTAATGTACTATAGAGGAGGCAGTGCTCAGTCTATAGTCTCCTGTGGTAGCTGTACTATAGGGGAGACAGTGATCAGTCTACAGTCCCCTGTGGTAACTACTATGGGGGGATAGTAATCAGTATACAGTCCCTTGTGGTAACTGTACTATACGGGAGGTAGTGATCAGTCTACAGTGCCCTGTGATAACTGTACTATACGGGAGGTAGTGATCAGTCTACAGTCCCATGTGGTAACTGTGCTATAGAGGAGGCAGTAATCAGTCTAAACAGTCCCCTGTGGTCACTGTACTATAGGGGAAGCAGTAATCAGTCTACAGTCCCCTGTTGTCACTTTACTATAGGGGAGGCAGTATTCAGTCTACAGTCCCCTGCGGTAACTACTATTTGGGAGGCAGTGATCAGTCTACAGTATCCTGTGGTAACTGTTCTATAGAGGAGGTAGTGATCAGTCTATAGTCCCCTGTGGTAACTGTTCTATAGGGGAGGCAGTTATCAGTCTACATCCCCCTGTGGTAAATGTACTATAGAGGAGGCAGTGATCAGTCTACAGACCCCTGTAATTAATGTACTATAGAGGAGGCAGTGCTCAGTCTATAGTCTCCTGTGGTAGCTGTACTATAGGGGAGACAGTGATCAGTCTACAGTCCCCTGTGGTAACTACTATGGGGGGATAGTAATCAGTATACAGTCCCTTGTGGTAACTGTACTATACGGGAGGTAGTGATCAGTCTACAGTGCCCTGTGATAACTGTACTATACGGGAGGTAGTGATCAGTCTACAGTCCCATGTGGTAACTGTGCTATAGAGGAGGCAGTAATCAGTCTAAACAGTCCCCTGTGGTCACTGTACTATAGGGGAAGCAGTAATCAGTCTACAGTCCCCTGTTGTCACTTTACTATAGGGGAGGCAGTATTCAGTCTACAGTCCCCTGCGGTAACTACTATTTGGGAGGCAGTGATCAGTCTACAGTATCCTGTGGTAACTGTTCTATAGAGGAGGTAGTGATCAGTCTATAGTCCCCTATGGTAACTGTTCTATAGGATAGGCAGTAATCAGTCTATAGTCCCCTGTGGTAACTGTACTATAAGGAAAGCAGTGATCAGTCTATAGTCCCCTGTGGTACTTATCATGAGGGAGGCAGAAATCAGTCTAAAGTTGCCTGTGGTAACTGTACTATAGGGGAGGCAGTTATCAGTCTACATTCCTCTTTAGTAACTGTTCTATAGGCGAGGTAGTGATCAGTCACAGACCCCTTCGGTAACTGTACTATAGGGGAGGCAGTGATCAGTCTACATTCCTCTGTGGTAACTGTACTATAGGGGATGCAGAGATCAGTATTCAGTCCCCTGCGGTAACTGCTATGGTGGCCCTGTAGTCTACAGTCCCCTGTGGTAAATTTTATATAGGGGAGGCAGTGATCAGTCTACAGTCCCCTGTGGTAACTGTTCTATAGGGGAGGCAGTAATCAGTCTACAGTCCCCTGCGGTAACTACTATGGAGAGGCGGTTATCGGTCTACAGTCCCCTGTGGTAACTGTTATATAGGGGAGGCAGTGATCAGTCTACAGTCCCCTGTGGTAACTGTATTATAGGGGAGGCAGTAATCAGTCTACAGTCCCCTGCGGGTAACTTTTATGGGAAGGCAGTTGTCGGTCTACAGTCCCCTGTGGTAACTGTTATATAGGGGAGGCAGTGATCAGTTTACAGTCTCCTGTGGAAACTGTACTTAAGCTTTGGTACATGTAACTTATTCTGTCAGGGATACAGGAATATTATCTTTTTGAGAGGCAATGATCATGTTACAGTCCCCCATGATAGACGTGTTCTGTAATGGAGGTGAGGATAATAATAAAATCTGGAGAGGCAAGGTTCTTATATATGTAATTGTATGAAGACGAGGAAAAGGTCATGTCACAGTTCATTTCATCACCACCTTTGTGTGTCAAGCCATCAATACCAAGCAGTGTTTAGAGCAATAAATACTTTAGCTCAAAGGATTGGTAAATTTTGACTTTCCTTGTATTCTTCATTATATGATCGGCATATCGTGAGCAATATCAAAACTTATTGACCGTTTAGATACCCCCACTATGCAAGATTAATTGTTTGAATGACAAATAAACACTTTCTGTGATTTCACGAAAGCCATATAAACGAATGTACATATTTGTTACAGGAAGCGCTTATCCTTCCGGAACACCCATCAGTTCCACTTCCGTTTTACGTGTGTGATGTACGATGACTATTATCTTTGACGTTATCTGTTTTTAACTATTTTACGTTGACTTCCGAGGTCGTTAAATGGTTCACCACAGATTGACAGGTCCAAGCTACACTTTTGATTTCAAGGGGAAAATGTTTATGCATAGCAAGAATTACTAGCTCCACTGAACATGTAATTTCCTGAGTAACTTTCTGTAACAAATAAAATAAATTAAAGAAAATGCCGGAAGTAAGGATTGTTGCCACCTTAATAACATAATGGTCACCTTTAAGAATGACAGAAACACAACTCTACTTCAAAACTACCAATATGAGAAACTCTACTGATTAGAAGTGTTACATGCGGAGTTCATCAGTTTTCAGCCTTGGTTCCGGGGAATTAAACTTAACTTGGTCTACAAATTATATATGCTTAAAAATCTGAGACAGACATTGAAAGCGCGTTAAGCGTAACTAACACTCCACATATTGTACAAACTCTTCATTTTTCCACCTGTTCAAAACACTTAAATGATCTTGATCCAATTTCCGGTTTCTATCCCCAAGAGTACTCAACTCTTACCGAGTCCGTTTTTGTCTATATTAATACGTACAACAGTTGTTCTCACCATCAGCAACAAGTCCTGTCGATGTAGATGCCGGTATGGATGGTTCCGTAAGGTTATACATGTTGTTGGCGCCTGCGCATACCAATGTCGACATCACACCTGTTTTGACGCGAACGATTATCAATCAATGTCAAATTATAAAGAAAAAGGAACAAGAAGAACACCTCAAAAATACATTAATTATCAGTTATCTATATGTATTTTTTCTCTCTGTCAACACTTTACGCTCTTCTGCATATCAAACACGAAAGATTAACGCCTCATGCTTCCTTTCACTTGCAAATCGTGCCGAGAAATTTGGATTAGTCAGGTGACGACGAGGATCTTAAGGTATTGTGGTTGCACCGTTGATGAGACTTAAGTGATCGGATATGTTATGTAAGAGATTTTGTCCTCTGCCGAAACCGCAATGCCATTCTGATATCGCTGGCCTATTCATTACAAGCTAACGTTCTCGATGGTAAAACTTAACAAAGTGATTTTCTTCTGATTCCATTGGCATTTCCTTTGTGCTGTACCAGCTTCCGTTTCATAAACAAACTTTATAATCGGTTCTTTTCCACTGTTTTTACTGCAGTTTTTTCATTTTACCTTCGAAGTCTCTAATGGTACGCGATGACGATCCATTAATAATCGTGTTTGTTTCTGTATGATCTTATTACATTGAATAGCCACTGAAAAAAAATACAATGGATTTTTAAATTCAAAAGAGAAAAAGTACACTGTGTTACAAACATCTTGAAATAAACGCCAAGACGCCTATGTAAATACACACTGTAGTTGAATGTCGAAGATTTGTGAGTTAGTTTTTGGTGAATAACATTATTCATATTGCGTTAATTTTGAACTTACTAGAAACACAAGCACTGTTTTTTTTTCATTTTCAGACATGTACAAGATGTATTTGTTTATTTTTTTAGAAACATTATTTATACGACACTAAATTTTGTATCTTTATCTAGTTTTAAATACTGCATAATGATTTATCATTTACAAATATAGTGAAAGTTATTCGACAAAACACTAGACGTTTACCTTTGCCTAATACCAACTATTGTTTATGGTTTTGCACACGACACCAACATTGGGTGTTGACGGCGATGACATCACGTGATCAGATTAGTCACCGCGTGTCGATGAGCTGTAGATGAACGGTAAAGATAAACAGATGATGAGGTTTCACTCGATGTTTTGTCTGCCACTGTGCGCAGATAAGATGGTGTGATTTGATAGTGCCTGTTGTGTGCGCCGCATAACCTTGCACGCGCGTGCCTTGTATACATGCTTCGCTCGCGCGGCAGTATTTTTTTACATAGTAGAGAAATTGCAATCTCGCGGAATAAAACGTGTACCCATACTCTAGTACTTCCATATATCATAACGTGTACCCATACTCTAGTACTTCCATATATCATAACGTGTACCCATACTCTAGTACTTCCATATATCATAACGT
>JAULCA010477407.1:0-20092 GCA_032360845.1 Crassadoma gigantea | reverse complement strand
TACATTTCCCCGTATGCCGAAACATGTCCGTGAAGGTGTTAACATGCATGACCGCGGGGCAATTCTCATTTCGCTCGAACAGGTAAATTTTTTACTTCGATTCATTTGTAGTAATTTTCAATGTTTTCATATCGAACGGGTCTTGTCTATACTTCCAAACATCGAGAAATTCGACTCATAAAAGTTTGATTCATAAATAGAAAATTAGTAGTGTTATATATGGAAAAAATCCGGACTTTGTCGTAAGTTCGACACATCGAGAAATTCGAATCATCGAAGTTCAATTTATCGAGGTTTGACTGTAGTTCATTATGAAGTTTCAGGGGTGAATGAGTTATTGAAAGAGTTTTATGCAGAACTTTTAACAGGCCATGTATTTAAATAGATTTTTCCAAGATCAAGTAAGAATTCCTGTAACTTTTGATGTCTTTGCATGTTCTGACACTATGTAATCCAAATGAAGAAAATGTATACTGAATCGTCAATTATGTTTGGTTTGTTTGTGTTTTACGTCCTATTAATAGCTATGGTCATTTAAGGACGTGCCAGGTCTTGGTGGTGAAGAAAAGCTGGAGGTTCCAGAAAAAAACCACCGCCCGAAGACCAGTACCTTGCGACTGCTCCATGTAGGTCTCGAACCCGCAACCCCAGTGGCGGAGGGCTAGAGGTAGCAGAATGTCAGACACCTTAACCACTTGACTACCGCAGCCCTCAATGAAAAGAAGTAACATAGCAAATATCATGACTGGTAGCGTTTTATCAATAAGCTTCTGATAATAAGATGTTTTAATTAGAAATTAAAATGAATATATTTCTTTCAAATATAACTCTTATATAACTTTCTAATCCATCCACCAAGTATTTTGGTCATTACTTTTTCAATGGCCCCACCAGGAGTTAAATCCGAAAGTTCTGATTTACTAGTCTTACGCTCTACCAAATGAGCCAACAAGATATTCTCTCCGCTTGTATTATTTTACCAGGGTGACATATACTCCCCCTCCAGAAAAAAAACTCATCCCAAGTTTTTTAGGTATTATAGCAATTCTTGTTAAAGTATCTCTGAGTATTTTATGTCAATGTTTCCCAGGTCCCTAGATGGGCACCAATAAAACAGAGGTCATAATTTTTTCAATGCCTCCACAAAGAACCCAGGACCTCTGGCTTAATAATTAAGTCCTATGCTCTTCCAAATGAGGTAAAGAGAAATTTTACTATAGCCATGTCAGTAGGAAGTTGCTAGTATTTTACAAGGGTGTTTTCTATTCAGAAATGTCTCAGTTATCCTGCTGTCTTAGAATGCAGCCTCTTTTCTTCTGATTCAATTACAATGAGGGCTGGATTAATGAAGCATCTGTGTTTTTGCCACTTTTGTGTATTAAAATCATATGTAATTGTCCTGGTTTTGTTGCTGTAATATCTGAAAATTTATTTACTGAAGTAAAATAAAAGGCAAGTTAACTGTGTAATTGTCTTTATCTAATTCCCTTCATTGTTATGTTTGTGAACTTTTTATAATAATAAATTAAATAAAAAAAAAATAAATTAAAAAAAAAAAGTGTTAGTTTTCAGTTTATGTGAAGATTTTTACATGGATATATATGTACATGTATGTACTATCATATACCCTTCCTCAATATCCAGGGGTTATACTCATGTTCAATCTCTACACTCCTGGAATATGTCATAGCAAAATTGAAAACAAGAAGACTAGTTCAATCTATGGTCACATAATGTTAAAAATAGTCTTCAAAGGGCATGTATCAGTCTAGTGATTGGTCATTTTTTTTTTACCAGAATCTTCGTGCCTTCAATTTTGCTATGACATATTCCAGGGGTGCAGAGAGCAAAAGTAAACGTAACCCCTGGATATCAAAGATGGTACATTTTATACACTTGGTGATGACATCATTTTTAGCTCACGGAGTCACCTGACCAAAAGTGCCAAGTGAGCTTATGCCATACTGCGGCATCCATCATCTGTCCCACTGTTGCTCGTCGTTTGTCCGTCAACTTTTTCTTTTGAACGACTTCTTCTGAAGAACTGGAAGACCTAGGGTCATGATATTTGGCCCGTAGGTACCTCAGTAGAGTGCTATAAAGTGTGAGCTTGACCTACTTTCAAGGTCACAAGGGTCAAATGCATTAAAAACTTCAATCAACAATATCCAAAGCACCATTTGAATTTGATACTTGGGTATGGTCTGTAGACCAGCAGTTTGAATATTTCTCTCCATTACAGTAATGAGGTCAAAGGTCAACTTTAAGTGCAAGTCGGGGGTCAAATGTCAACATGGGTAAAATGCTTTAACAATCATCTTCTCAAGTTCCATAAAGCTCAGGGTCATGATATTTGGACAGTAGGTACCATGGATGGAGTGTTATTAAGTTGCCTCATTAAGATGACCTTGGCCTACTTTCAAGGTCACAGGGGTCAAATACATTAAAATGTTCAGTCAACAATATCCTAAGCACAATTCGGACTAGAGTCATGATACTGGGGAATGCTATATAGTCCAGCAGTACAAATATTTTTTTTTAAAACAGTAATGAGGTCAAAGGTCAACTTTAAGTACTAGTGAGGGGTAAAATGTTAATGGGGTTAAAAGCTTTAACAATCATCTTCTCAAGTTCCATAAGGCCCAGGGTCATGATATTTGGACAGTAGGTACCTGGGAAGTTTCCTCATAAAAATGACCTTGACCTTCATTCAAGGTTACAGGGGTTAAATATGTTAAACATTTCAAACAACAATAAACCAAGAACCATTTGAACTAGAGTCATGATACTTCGGTATGTTATGAAGACCAGCAATGCGAATCTTTTTCTTGAATGCAGTAAACAGGTTAAATGTTAACTGTTAATGCTACAGTTGTGTGACCGCACATTGCACCAAAAATACAGTGCGCACAACGGGCATACATCGTTCACAAACCATCCACACATGGGCGATTTCTCCATTGAAGAGGACCGGTATGGGACAGTCTGTTGAACGACAATTAAAGTACTGGATATAATTGAACATTGAGCTCTTCATTAACGTATTTCATGTCATGCTACTTAATGAGTTTGGCTCTCAGGGCAGTATATATAAGGGATATAAGCTGGAAGCATTTCTCTCCAAGCAAATATACCCATGTATGCGCAGACACTTTACCGAACAGGGCAGGGAGGACATGGCGGTTAACCGTTCCAACAGAACATTTGAAACAGCATTTTTCCAATAGCAAACTTCAATGCAACAACGACACACTGCAAACAGCGCACATTGTACAAAGGCGGGGCTTTTCAAGCTGAAAGTGAAAGTGAAAGTGTTTCCTATGCTACTGGGACGAGGAGACGATCGTGCCATATTATTCCCAAGTCAGAGATACTGTCAAATAATGAATTCGAGTTTTCCGTCTTAGATGGAAATGCCCCAAGCTGGTGTGATTAGAAAATCTAACAGTCCTTTCTCTTCAAATATCGTACTTGTACAAAAAAAGACGGAAGCCTTAGATTCTGCATCGACTACCGGATGCTTAATTCACGTACCAGAAAAGATGTTTATATGCTCCCTCGCTTTGATGATACGGTTGATACCATAAATGGTTCCCGTTATTTTCGAAGTTAGATTTGCGGTCAGGTTATTGGCAAGTTGAAGTTGAGGAGTCCGATAAAGAGAAAACTGCATTCTCGGTTGGTAACCTGGGGTTTTAGGAAACCAATCGAATGGGTACTTGTGTTCCCGCTACTTTCCAACGCTTGATGGAAAAGTGCATGTGATGTATTGAATTTACTTCGTATGTGTTTAAAGCAGTTTGAGGTCGACATAAGAGTTTCCTCAACTATATCAAATAAATGTGTAGCTTCTTGTGAATGTATTGTTGATAATACCGCAATAGATAAATTGATGAAGACTGTTTAAAGGGAGGTAACTTATGATTGTTATTGTAAGGATCTTATTGAAGACAATATTTTATCATTATTTTTCATTTTTTGTATAAGACCAGTTTGATTATTTTCGTTTTTTGATTGATATACCTAAATGAACATTTTTAAAACACGTTTTCGACTTTTGACCTCTATGGTTGGTTGTAACTACTGTACAATAGATGTTTGAGTTAGGACATTGTCCCGTTATTACTCGTATGCTACATTTGTATTTGGATTAAGGACATTCTTGCGTTGATAATGCTGTTGAATAACGTATGTCTTTATGGTTTCAAATGTCCACGTGTACATATAATATAATACAACCCATTGATAAAGTACAGCCGAATCATCGAAAAAGAAACATCGAGAAAATAAGTATTTCGAAAGGCATATCTTTGTGATGATGAACAATAAAAAAGTCATTGAATGTTATTGATGAATGTATGACATAATGCTCAATAAGACAATCAATTGATCAAATAATCAATTTGCAGCTTATAATCCTCGATCTTCTCGGAACTATCACAGTCGGCTTCACTTCTGTCATCGACTGCCACACGGCACAAGTTCGTCTAATTACGGGAAAAAACTGATCGCCAATCCGGAAAAAACACCCTAAATCCGTTAAAGCTGAAGCCAATGTGTGAAGAAAGTTTCTCCGAGTAACCTCCCCTGGGTCATTTTGTTGTCCGAAACATGCGACAAAGAGTGTGGCTGTAGGAGTCATTGAGGGCGCAATTAAGAAGGAAACTGTCTTTAAAGTCACCAGAGCTACCTGACAGCTGTCAGGAATTGAGCATATGATAATTAATATCCAACACCATTGCTAGGGATTTCGCCATCTCTATCTCACTGAGATAAAATATCCGACAGAGTCTCAAACGATTACAATGTGATTTCATTTAGACTTGAAATCGCGTTCCTCTACGATCCTTTATGATACTCTCCAATAGTTGTATTGGCGCGTATTGTAGTGGAACGGAATTTCAAGTCTAATTTTAATAAAGCAGGGTTTAAAAAACAATTATTTTCTCTTTGCGGCATACAGGTCGTAAAAATAAAGCGGTGGATTCTCCGAAATGTTAGTTCTGCGAGGATGAAATTGAAACATATGTACTTATATCTTATTAATATTCACGACTAACGAGATTTTTGTAGGCGTTAGAAATACTTTTTGAAGACAAACCTTATTTTAATTTACTGTTTCGTCACTATTAATACTTTGAAGGATTCAGGGTTGTCAAACTGCCATTTAATGATCTATAAGATGTCATTTTTGTTTCAACAATTTGTCTACTGCTGCAGAATTAAGACAATGTATGTGCTCGTTGATATGTTAAATCTACGCACTTATCATTACTATAAAGTCAAGAAAAGACATGTTTATGTCAGGAAAGGATTATTTATATGGTGAGGTACCATGCACTTCTCGACAAAGAACTACTTGGTTCGATTAAATGAATCGTTTTGAAAATGGATAATATACAATTTTGGTATTGTGCTATGTCCACCTGTACATCTGCGATAATAAGGATGAAACAGCTGTATTGAAATATTTTTTAAAATTATTAATTGTATTAATTACCAAATTTCAAAGGTGCAATAACTTTTGTGTATCTTATAATAATTTCATACTAATGAGGGTCAGTATTTATTCTGGCAGCCTTGCTTTGTTTTCTCGTTTCTCATTTGTAACTAAATACAATGTATATTGTTATGTAGTGTAATGCACTATTATTTAAGAGGTATACATGATATTATAACATGTATCTGAGCATCAATAATAAGATTTTATTTAAAAAAAACTGTGGAACATTCTTTCATCAAAAATGTTTCTTTTGTCAAAACTCTTTTCTGCTGTACACTACCTTTGATTTGGGTTAGGGTTAGGGTTTTCTTCTGTTCACTACATTTGCCTCGGAACGACTCCGTTCTCGGTTTAGGAGCTTTTTTTTCAAGGAAGAAATCTGTCGATAACTATATGATCGTTTACTATTTACTACCATTTGTTTGAAAAAAAATTGTCAACATTCAAGACAAACCATGAAATTGAACAAGCGCATAACAGCTACATGATATAAAAGGATCTGTAGATATCTTTGACCTCAATAAACCCCTGATGGATTGTGACTAGACGACAAGCGCACAAAGTGCAGTCAAATATGAACTTTTGGTTTTTAATCGAAAAAATAAATAGTAAAGAAAATATCTTAACCTTACTTCTTTGAGGAGTGATTGTTTTAAAATATAAGATGTAGATATTTTCTGGTGACCTTATATATCTATGTCTAGATACGTATCGTTGCTAGTATACAGCCCTGTATGTACATGTCCACGTATCCCGGATTAGGCAGGTGAAGTAGTTCGATGTTAAGTTCTAATGTTGTAAGAACTGTTAACTCTAGATTGCTACATTGGAAGGTAGTATACGACGACTAAACCAGCATAGACACAAACATTGTGTTTGACTGTCAAAAATATAACGTAAAAACTATATTCTTATCGTTATTGTGTAAATATTTATTACATGTAGGATATCTGAGACGGACTCTTAAGTGACCTTTTCTAATCGCCTTTTGTCCGTCATCGTGCGTCGTCCGTCATGCGTCCGTAAACAGTTTGCATTTTCGACTTCTGCTCCTAAACCCCTGAACCAATTTCAATGAAAATTGTCAAAAAATATTCATGGCCAAAGGTCAACCAAAATTTTGGAATTATATGGTCCCCGACCCCCCAGCGGCTTGAGGGGCAGGGCAAAAAACAGCCAAATCGACTAAAATTTCAAAATTTTCTTCTCAAGACCCAGATATGGTAGAATCAAATACTTTTTATAGATAAAAGGGTCTTAAGCTGCTTTACCAAAATTGTGAATTTCATGACCCTGGGGTCTTACGTTTCCCTCTTGGGAGGGGATCAATTTTACTATAGTTTATATAGGGAAATCACATTTTGGACCAATATTTGTTTAATTTCCATTGGAATTAATTGAAACTTGATTAGCATTATCGGTGTTGGATAGCAGTTTGATGGTATCACATATCAACCCTGACCGCAGGGACTGATGATTGGGGCAAAAAAGGCCGTACCGACTGAAACTTCAAAAATCTTCTTTAATTTTGAGTTGACTGGAACTGGTTTTTTTCGTTCTGCAATAGGAATATAGATATTTTTGGTTTTGGTTATAAGCATGCATTGTGATTTCGTTATCGCTAAAGTCAATTCTCAATTTGAGATTTTTCTCCCTAGGCGTTTGCAAGAATACACGTAAACAATAGTCCTTTTTCATGTTCTGCTCTAGTTTTATCACGATAAGTCTTAGAAGAATGGGACAGCTCTAAGATGCAGTGTTATGTTTTTACGAATACTATACCTATTATCAGAATTTTAAAGGGTGCCATTATTTGTCTTTATATTATGTTCATCTGTAAACATGCAAGGTGCTACACTCTGCTGGTGGATGTTAGACTCCAATTATTATTTAGAACAAAGCAAGAAATAAATAAATGTATTCAACTGCCCTGAACTGGTATTTGTCACAAAATATAACCCAGCTGTCAAGATAAACCCTCGCTGGAAAAAAAAAGTCCAGATCATTTAGGTTTTCTCCGAAACAATTCGAGCGATGTGTCAAATACTTAGGTGTTAAATGCTTAGAGCCGGATGCAATCCGCATTCTACCTTATATTAGTAAATATGATAAAGATAATATCTCTAATGTCGCCCTATACAGTGTGTGCCATAAATAGCAAATCGTCGTATATTGAAACAAAACACTGACAAAAAACCTAACTGAAGATTAGGGAGTTTATCTTTCAGGTGTCCTATCAAACAATACGCCAGCAGTCAGCAGGATAAAGTGACGTTTTATCGTTCACGTATCTCACATGATATCTTAGTCAACATCCGGCATTCCCAGAACAACATGTTCGTAGAAAATGCTTTCTCATTGTGTAAAAAAGATCTACAATTTCATTCCTGGTATTTACTGTTTTTGTTAAAAAATGATCTTATTTGCTCAGATGAATTCAATGTCGTCACGTGATGTACGACAAGTATCTTAGCAAGTGTGTGTCACTGCTGTCCAGTTTTAACATTTATATACATGTACGATAGCCGACAGCGGATGGTCAAGACGTTGCTTGATATAAGATTTTTTTACGTAAATAAATCACAGGATTAATCACAAACAGCTATAAGTGACGACATTTTTTGTACATATTATAATTAGTTCAATAAGGTACAAATATGTCGTTAGTAAGAACTTTTTTGTAAACAATGATTTAAACACAATAAAATATGTACAATGTGTATGTTTTATTGATATATAGTAAAAGGTTTTAAGGACATATATACATGTTTTTCATGTTGGAAGATGAAAGGATTGACGTTCATTTTGATGGCATATACGGTAGTATGAACGCGATAGCGCTCCATAAAGAATATGTTCGTTGCGAAAAGCGTTCATACTACCGTATATGCCGTCAAAATGAACGTCAATCCTTATATTTACTTTTAAAAAATGTGTAAATGATGCATTACGCAGAAAAAGTCGATGCATGTTGCCACGATGGTTACTACGAAAGCCGTGGTTGCTAGGATTATATAGTTCCATTGAATCTACATCAATATATGAGTAAATTTAGAAAAAACGCAGTGAACAACACTATGTTTTGCCTTTCATGGTTTTTAAATTTTAAATTAAGCAATGCGAGAAGCCTTTCGAACGTGTCTATTAATTAACAACGGTCGTCATATACGCGCATTTACACATTGTTCATAGAGTGACGCGGTCAGAACGAAGCCGCCATTGTTGACGTTACCGCTAAAGATATTTGAACGTGCATACATGGGATACGAAATTTGTCAGTAATCTTTTGTTGCTTAATTAGACAAAATTAATCCAGAATATGTTCCATGTATTTAGATGGTGAATGATGTAGGCATTGATTGTCATGTAACTGTTATCTTGCTGAAGCGTGCATGGCGCCATGTTTAAAACAGGTATCATTCCGCCGAGCCCTTTTTTCATTGCGTATACGCTAATTTATACGCAGTCGGAGTTTACTAAGCTGAAGAAGGGAGCCATGTTAATATAAGTATTTGTCATTTATTTGGGGAAATACACGTGCGGCTATCACACATTCATCGTGAAAATGTTTGTTTCTACAGTAGCGGCCACGGATTATGCTGTTTCTATATTTAAAATGCAATATATATCATATATAATTAAACACTGTTGGCAGGTAGCGTACATTATGGATATTGTAATGTATCCTCCGACAACCGGATATCAATTGTGTGTAACAAAAGAAAAATTGTCTGCTTCTGAGTAAACAGATCCCTGTTGCATGATAACAATTATAGTTGTTTAAAAATTGTTATTTTAACAAGAGTAAGGTAGGGACATGTGCTGACGCACACACAGGTAGATGCAGTAGTGCGCAGTTGTCCTTAAATAATCATTGCTGTTGATAGGACGTTGAACAATACTAAACCAAAGCGCGTTCAATGCTACTTGGTCTTACATACTGTAGTCATCCCGGGCCATGGACGTACTTGTGCTTCTTACTGCCTGTCTAATTATGAGTGGTGTGGTCAGTTTGACCGTGGACGACCTATACCCGTACCCTTATGACAACATTATAACAGCAGATGACCGGCCTCTACACCGTAATGATGATGGCAGCTCCTCAGCAATCCTGTTTTCCTTTCCCTATTTCAATAAAGTCCAAACCTCGGCATACGTAAGACTTTTCTATACTCTTTAAGATCTGAATTTACTAGGATAAATATTCTTATTTCAGATTAGTGTTTTGTTATTGAACATAGCTTTCTTAAACTAACTGTTTCTAATGGCAATGATACAAAAGGAATTGTACTTTAACAATCACATTAGTTTCAACTTTCTGCAATATAAATTGTTTCAAAACCTATTGAATATAGTGAATAATAAAGCAACAAACGCACATTTTTATCACGCTTCATAAAGACTTTTAACACTTAAATATACATGTAGGCATATTGAACCTTTTACAATGATACTGATGCACTAAAAATAAATGAATAAGAGTGTTAAAAAATGATTGATCAGGCTTATGCACTCGTACCTTGAGTGTTTACGTTGATTTCACTCTGTGTATCTCTCTTTCTCTCTTTTGTCAGAGTGTGTGTCTATCTATGTGTCTGTCTGTGTGTGTGTGTATCTGACTGTCTCTCCCTTGTATGAGATTGTGTGTCTGTGTGTATGTCTGTGTGTCCGTCCTCCCGTCCTCCTGTCTGTCTGTCTGAAATAAAGAAAACAAACACAGGAAAGGAATAATGTAAAGCGTATATCGGATGACAAAATTGATATATTTTGTAATTCTTTGTTCTGACTTTTATGTTACTTTGTTACAGGTCAACACTAATGGTGACATAACATTTGGGAGTTCATTGAGTACCTATTCTCCAGCTTTGTTTCCGCTCGATAGTCATGTGATGATCGCAGCATTCTGGACTGATCTTATTACGACAACTCTTGGACAGATCTGGTACAAGCTCAGTACCAACACTGCCCTCTTGACCCGTGCAGCATCAGATGTACAATCAGCATTTTCGGATCAAAATGACTTCAATCCACAAACGGTATTCATAGTAACCTGGCACGAGGTACCTTATTTTGGAATTACTACGTCACTATTGGTAAGTTAACATTTTGTTCAAGTAGTTTCTCGGTTCCTATCAGGGCATTTCCTGAATTGCGTTGAATGATTATTTTTTTATCTTATCCAGGTTTGTTCACGTTTTGCTTTATTTTCATTTTATAATTTAAGTATATATGTCGCATTCTAAATAATAATGAAACTTTTACATATTTTCACCAATGTATGTATTTCTTTTGAAAGAAATGAATAACACACATTCTTATTATTTACCAAAAGTATGTCATAATGATCTGCAAAGAGGTCTTACATCGTATGTTGCATGCAATAAATATATATACAATAAATATACATATCATAGATATAATACAAAAAAATAAACATGCACCCAATTTATATATTTAAAATTATACTACAATAAATTTACATAGAATAAATATACATAGAATGAATATACATACAATAAATATACATACAATAAATCTAAAAAAATAATATTCATACACTAAATATTAAAAAATACATATCCATACAGTAGATATACATACAATCAGCATACATACATTTAATACGCAAGCAATAAGTATACATACAATAAATGTACCTTAACTTAACATACGTTCAATGAATAAATATATCTTAATATACATACATTAAATATACATACAGTTAACATAAGCTCACTATACATACATTTAATATACTTAAATAATACATATCGATATAATAAATATACATACAATAAATATACATACAATAAATATACATACACTAAATATACATACAGTAAATATACATACATGTACACCAAATATACAGACAACACATTTTAGTATCCACTTTTCATTGGCATTTCTAAAATGAAACATTGGTACAATAATGGTTTAAGATGAAATATGACTACAAATACTGAAAACTAAACCTATATTATATAAAGCCGTTGGCTATACAGCAAGGTACTCAGGCGAATTAAAATGACAAATACTGAAAACCATAACTATATATAGTTGAAAGTGTTGACCATACAGGAAAGAAAAATGGCAAAGTACTCTGTCTAATACAAGCTATTTAAATGTCAATACCTTACTCATGCAATCATGAATATTTCTTTGTGTCGGAGAAGTCAAATGTTTCGCGAGCGTTGTAATAAGATATACATTTTAAAACCAGGATATTTCTGTAAGTAAATATTACCATAACACGGCTTTGGTTTGTCGCCAATATCGTCTCAACAACGTTTGCTTTATTTGCTGTGCAAATAGCTTACATTGTCTCTATTTTTTATCAATACAGAGAACCACTTTCCAGATCGTACTCACAACTGACGGTACAAAATCATTTGTGATGTTCCACTACTTAAGACTAGATTGGGCAAAACATGCGATGGTAAGTTTAATGACACTTTTCCTGCTCATCTATATCCTTTCCATTTGGTTTTACTTTTAACGTTTGATTTTAAACTGAATACTAAAGTATAAGTGCAGACTCGTAGTGTATTGATTAATATAGCGTACCATCATATAGTGTAAATATCAGTAATATTTTATTTCAATAATTGCAATTTGACTTCAATTTCGGTGTAAGTGGTATCTTATTTGGATAATTGCAATTCAAATTGAATGTTGGTGTATGTTGCAGACATATCTTATTTGGATAACTACAATTTAACTGAATGTTTTTGTTAGTTGCAGTGATATCTTATTTTGATACCCTGAATAAGATACCTCAAGCCCGTGTCATTATAGGGGCTTGAGATATCTTATGGCTGTGAGATTGCCCTTCATGTATGACATTGACTAAGGGGGTTGAACACTATCAGCTAAGCAATGCACATTTAGAGCATGTGCACAACAGTGCCGATACTGTTTCTCAGCAGCAGGCTGCTATTCCAGCTTCCAATTCGTTGGAAAGTCGAATATCTCTTGGTGACGCCTTTCCGCTATCTGCCGCCGCTTTCACGCCTTCGGATGTCGGAGATTCCGAAGCTGTAGTTTGGGAGGGCCTATATTGTCCCCTTTTAGATTTGCCGGTCGGCTGTCTGCTTTCCAATTTCGTTCCCCAGTGGAAGAAAACTACATGTACGTCAGACGGCTGGGCTCTGGTGGTTGTTTCCAAGGCTCTCTGCATCTCGTTTCTGGAAAAGGTGAAGGCTCTCAGCTTAGAGCTTTAGGCCATGATAGCGAATGATGCAATCGAGGATCTTTCACCAACAGGTGGTCTCCAGGGTTTTATTCCCGGGTCTTCCTCGTAAAGAGCAAGTTCGGCGCATAGAGGCCGATCATTTGACCTCAGTACGTTCAACGCGTACGTCGATACTCAGCACTTTCAGATAGAAATGCCCGACGCATCATTAGTCAATGCAGCAAATGATGTGGGCTACGTCCATCGATGCTTATTTTCACATTCTTATCAGGAAATCGGCCAGAAAGTTGCTCCGGTTCACTTTAGAACAGAAAGTTTACCAATATCGCGCTATGCCTTCGGCCTCTTTACACCCCCTTGGTCTTCACAAAATAGTTGTAGGTAATGGTAGGGCACCTAAACAGTTATGGAGTGGATGCTCAAATCTACTTCGACGGCTTTCTGTTGTAAATGGATCCGTTTGCCCTGTTCCAGAGCACGAGTTCGGTTCTTGGCGTTTTGTTCCGCCTGTATCAGGACAAGGCTTCACTCCGGAAAATATTGTGGGCTATCGTTCAGCCATTGCTAGTGTGCTGGCTTTCTATTAATAGCGAGTTCGTGGGTTCGAACGCTTTTTAATAA
The DNA here is from genome assembly GCA_032360845.1 of Crassadoma gigantea. Taxonomy (NCBI): domain Eukaryota; kingdom Metazoa; phylum Mollusca; class Bivalvia; order Pectinida; family Pectinidae; genus Crassadoma; species Crassadoma gigantea. The sequence continues at coordinate 6,773 of JAULCA010477407.1, read as the reverse complement.
TAATATTACCGAATATGATCTCGAGTTCATTTTAGTTTAATTGAATCCCGCCTTACTCAATTCCGATATTTGTTGTCCAGAAAATATACTTACTGAAACTGTTTTCTGTGTTTAGCTTGAAATTCGCAAATAAACTATCATGCGTACTGTATTAATATATACATATATGTATGCGGTGCAAGTACGTTTGGAATAAAATATTTCCTAAACATATGACGTAGTGTCATTGTTTATCGTTACCAAATTGACCAATTAACCAGTTACTCGATTGGAAGATTGATGGGGTAACCGGTTAACAAAATTTGACCGGTTTGATAACCCAACAGATTTAATCCGTGCTCTCTCCTTGCGTCTGCAGCTGTTTGTTTGTTATAGCTATTTCAAAACGTACTAGACAGACCTTCTCCAATTTTGCACATATTTCTCCACCTTTTGTATCGTTCACTGTCGTTTGCGAATAATAAAGATAATAAAGAGCAGTCTACACACAGAGCAGCCATTTTGGTTTCCAGTGTATAATTATTAGTTATCGCTATTTCACAAAAAGTACTAGATATATTCTTTTCTTGTACACTGTGCATTGTCTCGGTTACAAAAGCTAGCTTCCATATCCCTAAAACTGTGATGGTTGCATAATATGATCGTAAGCTAAATTGATTGGGGTTATTGCAAGTGTTGCAGTTATATGATATAAAGTCAACATCACATAGTAAAAGGTTAAGGTCGTAATGATAACCATTGCGTAGCGTCGGTAAGCAATATCTTTAGGACTGTTAACAAATGCCGCCATGAAGGGATAGTCAACACTATGACAGACTTTTGCTTAGGTTTAAAAGTCTGACGACCAGGAAGAAGTGTGTAACATAAAACACAAAGAAAACCACAATGAGTCATTTATGTGTCTATTTATTCTGAGTTGTGTAACCCGAACACCTGTGCCGCTACTGCGCATTCGTATCATACACGTTAATCACAGGAATGTAACATTCCAAATAATCAGACACCGAAACGTGAGACTAGATAATAAAACTTCCGAATCAAAAGGCTCTTCTCTGTTCTAACAAAGGTAGCCCTTATAAATACACCTCACTTCTTGGCCAAAATGTTCTAGTAGCATAGAGAAATCTGGTTCATTTCTTATCTTTCATGATTTTTTATTGACAAAGCTATGCTGCTTCCAATTATATAATCAGAATGAATGTTTAAAGTACATGTAGGTTAAAGTGTCACGTTCAAGTTGATCATGGATGTATTATCAAAGGAATATTGAACAATTGATACAAATACTACTTATACCTAGTTTAATTTGAAGAATAAAACAAAAATTCTATTCAAAACGCCGTGTTAATTTCCTACTGTGTTGCAAACCGCTTAATTTGGTATGTTTATATTTTTCGTGTCGATAATGTTAATGTGGTGTTGCTCATTTCCTGTACGTCCTTAGGTTGTTATTTTAGACATGTACCAAATTTCGACCAAAAACCAGAAAAAAACTCAAAACCGAGACGAGGGTGACAAAAAGTTATCTCTATGACCTGTTACTGACAGAACAGGGGAAAGGGTTAGATCTACACCCTACCTGTAACCTATCTGATGTAGTGTGTATACGCTCCCTATCAATAGGCAAACCGTCCCGGGTTGGCTGAAATGGAAAATATATACATTTTTTTTTCACATAGTTGTACTGGTTAAAACTACAAAAAGCTTCACAAAAGGCCAAGTCTGCCTTGAAACGTTCGACACGTTTCATACGCACATTGTTTGTGTAGAAAGTACAAATATGATATCAATGTCTGATGATATGTCCTAATGTTATTGCATGACAGTTTGTACTGCTTAACGATGAGGTAAAAACAGGAATAAGCTATATATATAATAGACAAAATGTACTGAATGACAATTATGTTTAATGTCGTTAAAAGAACACAGTGTGTACTGCAAGACACGGATGTGTTTCATCGTTAACACAATAAAATGTGTACTGAATGACAATGCCGTGTTATACTGTTAACAAAAGAGAGTAAGTACTGAATGACAATGACGTGTTATACTGTTAACAAAAGACAGTTTGTACTGAATGACAATGATGTGTAAAATCGTTAATACCAGACAGTGTGTACTGAATGAAAATGATGCGTTATATCGTTTACACAAGACAGTTTGTACTGAATGACAATGGTGTGTTAAATCGTCAACAAAAGATGTGTGTACTTAATGGCAATGATGTGTAATATAATAATATATAACATTTGATGTAGCTCCCAATATAACTAATATACGCCACTCTAAAGCGCATAGACATAGTACATAGATATACAAGTAATACAATTGGCAACGCCCCCTATATGAGTTCGTCTGTGTGTGTGCTGGAGATTTAATGCGTTCTGTTTGTATTGGGACCGTGCTTCCAACTGCACCATTTATAGCGCCACCTTAATTGAATGCTACAGCACAGATACCGCAGCACCCTCCCCAGACCAATTTATACTCCAACTTGGTTGTTAGAGATGTGTGGGCAGGAGAAAACACTTTCTCTGAATATCCATGCGTGCTACGACTTCGAGGATCGAACCCTGGCCGCCTGCGTGGAAGGCCGGAGTGTTCATCACTCGACCTATCTGCCCATATCGTTAACATAAGAACATGTGTACTAAATGGCAATGATGTTCGTTAACGCAATACAGTGTTTATTGAGTTACAATGGTGTATCATATAGTTAACACAAGACAGTTTGAATGTTTGTATAAAGTAATCTTTACTTAAGGATGCACTCTTCTAAGGTTTCAATCACGGTCAGGTCTTATTTTGATTTCAAGTAACTGGCTTTTGTAATATTCAACAAAATGTGATCAATTTTAAAAGCAAACACGCGTCTTAAAAAGTGAAACAATCTAGATGTATGTTTTCTGTAGAACCTTTTTTTTTAGAATTTTAAACAAAATGACCAATGCAGCGGCCATTTTGAAAATGTGTATTCCTGCGCTTCAGGAAAGGTCAACATTTTTACCCTTTGAACACTTGTTTGATAACCTAAATCGTCATTGTGTCAACATTTTTAATTGTAGCAAGTTCATTCTCGTTGAACAGCTCTATGATGTTCAATATGATGAAAACAATATGTAATAGAGTGGAAAATTTGATACATATTTACATATTTAGTGTTAACGAAGCAAGTTTCAGTTTTGACCCAGAAATGGTGAAAAATAGCAAAAATGGTAATGGGACAAAAAAGAAGCACACGGATCCTCCATTTTTATGGCTGTCTTAGAAGAGAAACCCGTTTTTTACCCATTAAATATTTAAGCAAGCAAAATGTTTTGCTTAAAGCGTTAAGTCTACAACAATAGTAAAAAATGGTATTTTGTCAAATTACACATAAGGGGTAGAGGTACCTTGAATTGCTTTTCTTGAGTTAAAAGAATGAATCAAATAATTTGTACTCCGTAATTTAAAAGAAAATACTGTTTTTGTCAATTCTGCTTCATACAAAAATGATAACAAACTTGAAAGCTATTGTATTAATGTGTCCTGCAAATTGCCAATACCGCAAATTCACTTAAAGTCAGAGATTATGTCAAATTGGTATCTTTTACTGATCATAGCACAAAAAGCGAGTACAATTTTGTGCTACGCCATTAACCCCCCTTTCCAAAAATGCATGTCAAGAAAAATAATAATAAAGGAATTGTTTGACTTCTCATTGGTGTCCATCCTTAACTTGATTAGGAACTAATTTTCTGAAGAATGACGCCAAGTTGCGAGTTGCTGTATGAAAATTTGTTGTGGTTAAAGGACAGGTTCATATGCGACACTGCTCAACATTATGAAGCCATATTGGAAGGAGTGTACCCAAATCGTTTATTGATACAAGTGTTGTGCTAGGCAAATTATTCTTTCCGGTAACAATTAATAACTTTTTCTCAATTCGCTCACTTTCCTAGGTTGGATTCAACGCCGGAGATGGTGTAAATAGCTACACTGTAAACGGGTCCCTCAGTGTTGACGTCGTCAATCTGGTCAACAGATCTAATGTAGGGGTACCTGGCAAGTTCCTCTTCCGTGTCGATGGAGGTGCAGTACAACCAGCTGACCAAAATATCAGTAGTAATAATAGTAAGTATAATTTCAAGGCCGTTATTGATAATTTTCAAACATGTGATTATGTAGTATGTTTGTTTTGAAAATAAATGACAATATGTTAAAGAATAGAAAAATCTAGAACTCAAGCAATATATCAATGATTTTAATAATTGTTTATGCTAAGACAAAATTAATTAATAACATATGGTCAATAACTCTTCATCATTTCCTTCTTTTTTGTCCCAAGCCTTATACATCTATCGCTGTTAGTTAAACAACTTGTGTATTTGAATGTAGTGAAAGAAAGTGAATTATATATTAATATGTAGCTATTTATGCATTATTCATCTACGTTTTCTTTAACTTATGTTGTAATAATTTCTCTAAATGTATTTGTCTGTGATTGATTTTATTGTGAACACGAGCGGTATAACAAAATATTCAATATCATGACAAATATTGTATAGTATTACAGGTCATATGGCAATATAAGGGCACAAAAACTTTACATGCAATGTGGTATTTTGGAATATGGCCTTCAATGTTATACAATATTTGTCAAACGCCATAAACGCCACGATTATATATACAACTAATAAAATGTTACAAATGCACCATTATCATGCCATGAACCTTTTCATTTGTATGTCTATTCATAACCACGCTTTACTTACTGAAATATATGCTTAGAAATACTTTGTATATAATATTTACCTCTTATATGATCTGCAATACATTAAAAGTTATTTTTACCTATAAAGTATTATAACTGATTGATATGGTCAGTACATGTTCATCTATCCTATATACTTTCTAAAGCAACTGCTTTAGCATACATTGTTTAAATAAATCATCATATTTATATTGTTGTCATAGTGATACATCTTAAATGATTTATTGTGAAGGTGGGTTGTGAGTTAATATGTTTGTGAAGTATTGATTAAAGCGGTCAATCTATTTCATACAATGGTTTTGCTTTCGTGTATATAAATATTGATTTAATAATGATACTTATAGAAGATATTTACAATACGGTGTAAAATGCTCAAACATTACAAAGTCATTACGTATTAAAACAATAATACGTTTAACAATGATATACGTCATATGCCATTCAGACATTGAAGCATTGTATTTTGTTGGCGTAGACATACACTTCGATAAGGTAAGTTATAAATTACCAAGTATATTATATTTTCATTTATTATATATCATTTGTAATACAAATATCAAATATGATGATACGGTTATAAGATATTTATCAGACGTTATTAAATTGATCAATTCTTTTTAATAAATCTGATTTTAAAAGTAAACGATTTTTATATGTAGTAAAAACTCATGGCAATGATTATTCTACATTTCAAACTGTGATCTGATTTAAATTAATAAAAACTGATGCTTGTTTATGTGGAAAAAACAACAACGTTTTAATAAACTAACCTTATGTTACATAAGAATATATATTTCAAGGTCCAGACTGACGATGGTTTTTTTAATCTTCGATTGCAAACGCACAAGTTCCAAATAGTGAATTTCAAGTAAGTTCTGTACTTATGATGTGAGATTAAAACATTTTGATATGTAAATTTAAAATGGTTCATGTTTTAAATGAAAAAAATGTCGCATTTAATGTGTCTGAAGTAAGGAAAATGTGAAAATGTGTCTGAAGTAAGGAAAATATGAAAAAGAACATTCTCTCGTGAAAAGTTTGTTTCACTTAGCGAATGTAACATGTCGTACGTGACAAAGAATGTGTTCGTTATCTACTGTGGTGAAATGTTATCCTGTTATGAGAAAATAACATTTCAACAATTTTGGATAAATCTAATAATACAGATAATTTAATCGAGTATTCAACTAATAACACATCTATGTACACTTATGAATACATAGTTGGCTCATGATAATTGAATTATGATTTATTTGATAATTTAAATAAAAGATTTCAAGAGAGATAATTTCTAACAAAGCTTTTTCGAATGATGCCTAAGGCTGTTAACCATTGACATATTTTGTTTAGATGATTATTAATGATTCTATATGCTGTGAATTGAACGACAGACTTACCATCAATGCACATGCCAGATGCATCAGTTATTCAAAACGTCATGATAGGAGGTAAGATCTGTTTACACAATAAGTAGGAAGTTAGAGTTACACATATATTTTGTATATTGATTGTTAAAGTGAGCAATGCAAAGCAATTTCGCTGATGACATTTGAGATAGCAATGCAGCAAACATTTAAGCACGAAACAGGAGTTATACCATTCGATTTATTGCATTAGCATCGAGGAATATTTGATATTTATTAACAATACTATCATTTGGATATTTTCAGAAAAGATATGAGTGAAGTCAACTGGCATCAATTAGTATACATGGATGTGGATATTGGGATTGTACGCATGCGTCTAATGGATGAAGTTAATTGGACATTGTCGTGCCGTTTTTTTATTGTAAATAATAATGAGTAATTAAAATATGCTGGATTGCAGAACAGCATTCCAATGTACGATTGTTGACTTTTATATGGCAATATAAACTTGTCATACTGCAAAGAAAAATGTCGCACGGTGATTGGTCGAATTGCCAAGGTACCTGAATCTATGTGAGTATCCTTGCCGGGGTACATAAGAGCACGCGCGCCTGTTGTAAGGGAGATAACTCGAAGATTCGAATCGAACACAC
>JAULCA010477296.1:0-17802 GCA_032360845.1 Crassadoma gigantea | reverse complement strand
AGGGTTGATAAAGGCTCGGTAGGGTTGATAAAGGCTCGGTAGGGTTGATAAAGGCTCGGTAGGGTTGATAAAGGCTCATTTTGTTTTGAACACAAACAGGATTTGAACACTTATTTTGCTAGCTTTATTTCATGGTCTACGTTCTATTCTTTGTTGCAACAATAGTATAGAAAAGAACGAGATGAAGCTGCAGCTTGATACTTGCAGCTTTCTCTGTACTCACTACGTGATAATTTGTTTGTACCTTTATTCATATTCCATGCAGAGGGGTTTACGAAAAGACCACTTGAAATTGCCATTTCACTGGATCGATTGTGATATTTTTTGACCCGTAGAATGACATAGTTAAACTGACAATGGCCAACCAATGTTCTACCTATTGAAAGGTAAATATAAAATCTGTAAGTACAGAACAGCAAGTTCTGATTTCTTCTCATTTCAATACACATACGCCTTATTTTATCGACCTTTGTTTTGCTCTGTAACAGTATTTAATCTTGTTATTCTGTGCTTTCTCGTGCAATGACTTCATTAGAGGACTTTCATTGAAAGCGTGCATTTTGTGGTTTTAATATTAAGGCTGGACTCTGATCTTTTTAGGATAGTGCTTTAATAAAGCAAAATCCCTACATGATGTAGAAATAATAAGCAAACAATTCAATATATAGACATTTAAATAAGGTTAAAGGTTAAGTCTACACAACATTTTTTAAAATGCTGTATTTATCCTTTGTTGGGCCGCGGTGGCAAAGTGGTTAAGGCGTGTGGCATTCTGTTACCACTAGCACTCCACCGCTGGATCGCGGGTTCGAGCCCTTCTCGGAGTAGTCGCCAGGTACTGGCCTCAGATCGTTGGTTTCTCTCCGGAAAACACAAAAAGACCAAACCCAGAACCAATCAACAAAACTGTAGTCGACCAAAATAGAAGTAGCAGCGTTGTAAACCTGGCTATCTATTTTTAGGCAATCAGTGCTGTGACTCTGAGTATCTGGTCTTTGGCTGATCATCGTACCTTACATTATCAATGATATCATGTATATACACAGCCATAGATTACGTCTCTCAAAATTTGATTTGATTTCGATATAAATGCCCGTTTTATAAGTGCAAAGGTTCATATAAGTCGTTTAATAAACATTTGCAAACTACCAAAAATACATTTAATGGGTAATAAGCGACGCCTAAAGGATGATGATGTTTAGAGCTGCAAGAATTCACTGTCGTCTTATCATATAGAGGCGATATAGCGACCCTATGGTGGCAGAGCGGAGGATTAATAGACTCATCAACCATAAATACAATTTGTCATCAATAAACTATACTATATCGTATTTCATTTTATTGGATTAGAACAGGTCATAAAATAGGAGAATGTTGATCGCTTCGGAAAAGTTTTTATGATGTTGACCTTTTAGCAAAAAATAGAATGATATGATTTCGTCTTATTTGCATTTCTTTTGATCTGGTTATCATGCATATATCATAAAATGTAGATTTCCAAGATAATCTTCTCCGAGTGATTACGATATCTCCTAAAGAAGCTTAATTTCGAATTTGCCCGAGATATAACGACAATTATACAACTATAACGTAAATTTGTAAAACAATAATTAAGAATTTTTAAACCGAATATAATCAATGTTTACGTGTATGTTAAATTATTATGGTATGACATGTTGAGAAATTACATCTTTTGATAAAATGATTTTTACAAATTTTATTTTTTATCAAATCATATGCCACTTTCGCCTGAGCTATTAAGATAAGTAATACTGAAGAAAAACGACAATTAGTTCCAAGCTATTATAAGAATCCAAACTGCATTACTACGTACATAAACTGAATATTTGATTCGAATACTTTGCCCATCTGCAGTAAAAATGATTAGTCTTTTTAACCTTAGGAACCGCAGACATGCACGTTTGTCTCATTCCAATTTCGGTATAACTTTAAATAGCACATGGTCTAATAAATTTTAGGACCTGTTGCAGTTTTTAAGATCTATTAAAACTATGCTTTATTAAGAAATTATAAAGATGCCGCTATTGGATGGCGGTTACCAAATGATGCATCAATATTTTCTTCAGAACCTATGCTATCTATCTTGCCCCTGAGCACATTAAATTAAATAGTGTACACAAGTCAATCGTCTATTCTGATGTAATATCAAACAAAACAGAACTGCAGAGAAAGTCTCAATTAGGAAAATATTAACATTTTAACTTAATATGACCTAAAATCGTCACATAACGTTATGCTGGGTTTCCAAACATGTGGAGATATCACGTAAGCAAAGGGTGTCATTTTACGGATTTTAGAACGTTAATAGCAAATGTTGAACTTCAAAGTGGCCAAATTACTGGAATCAATGCGTAGACTCTGGAAAGCCTAAAATCGGTGTATGGGTTCTTATAATAAGCTTTAGAGAAAACTACCGAGACGAGGTTGTCCTTGACCGTCTTCAGATCATTACCCATTCTTAATGTTTTAAGCGAATACTCAATGTACGATCCATTTATAGTGAAACACTCGTTATTAGATTGCAATTACCTTTTGCTAACGAAAGATAACTGTTTTATAATGATATAACAGATCTTAATTTCTTATTGAAACGGTATCAATATAACCTACCTACACATTGGTATTTTGTTTGTAAAACAATAGATATTACTAACCATGGCCACGTTTTAGTTGACTTTTGTGTGCCACCTTTTCGTTTATTGTTTACTACCTTTTTGGCTCTAACATATTGCATTGAACGAAATCACATTATCTTGATTTTACTGATTTATCCACCGTATTGTCAACGTCCATTTACTTTGTTATTAATTTATTTGACAATGTTTCTCTTCCTTAGATTACTAACTAAAGAATAAACCAATTAAACGTTTGTGACGCTATTTATTTTGATAAGCGAAGCAATCTTTTCGATGATCATACTGACCCTTCTGATGGTATGGTGTCATACGTTTTTGTTTTGATATCAGACTTTTCTGTCGATTTTAATCATTTCGATGTTTATGACTATGAGTTTCATGGTTTTATCGTAAAATTTAAATGGTAATGTCTACGTTTTGATATTGCGATGACAATTATTTTCATAAAGATGTTGATCATTTCGAAAATGTATATCATTGCGAGTGAGCAGCATTTTGATACGATGTCAATTATTTCTGTAAGATTTCGGTTCCATTGATAATAATTTCAATATATTTGACGATGTGTTTTTACGGTAACGTAAAATTGTTTTCAATGGAGTACATGTAAGTTCAATCATTGTGTTATTAATGTCGATCGTTTGATAAAATGAGGGGCCAAGTGGTTAAGGTGTCTGACATTCTGCTACATGTAGCCCTCCACCACTTGGTCGCGAGTTCGAGCCCTACGTGGGGCAGTCACCAATTACTATAACTGTTAATTAACACAAATATACCAAGCCAAACTAAACATTTGATAATATTGTTTATCATTTTGATGGTGCGATATTGGTCTTTTTCAGCGACTGTGTTATTGTCGATTAGATTAAAGTCGCGGAAAGACTTAATTTTTTGAATACATAATAAGAGAGAACTAGGATGTAAATCCTGATTCCGAAGGAGAGTTATGTAAGGCGCCTCTTACGAGCATGCATGGTGATGCAGTAAGTGTATTGTTTCTCATGAATATACTGATATGTAAATGGAAGTCGCATTTTCATATACAAAACAAGAAATAATATAATTTGATGAAAGAGTTTAAATACAACGCAAAAACCAATCAGCATATGGTTCACAAAATTTATTTTATTGCATTCTCATTACATCCTGATTTAAATAACTGTTAACATAACATGAGACAAAGGAATATTTCAGTCTGACTGGCTTAACGAATAATAACAGAAAAATCCAATAAAATATTTTATAATTTCATTTGTAGATAAAAAATATATTTGTTTTCTTGACTCCATATCAACATCTTCAATCAGGTCTTATTTCATATCTACATACATAGTATGTTATATAGTATGGCCGCTCAAAGCTTGAGGAAATGATCAAAGACAAAGATGTATTAGTGGAGTGAGGTAAACTTATCTTCTGTTATCTGGGGCTAAGCAGAAATGAGATACGTATTCACGTTTAAACATTATATACATGTGATGTAGATATTTACAGTGTACATACTTATATGTGCTAGTATGATGATACCCAGTTATTGTCCAATCTAACTCGTATCTCTTCATTACGTGATCATTTGAAATACGCAACGACCATGATTGTTAGCTAGTAGCAAAATGTTTGTGTTCTCTCATCCTCTAGAAGGTCATGTTTCTTTTGAAGACAGCGTTCCTGGTAGATAACGGGAACAGGTGTTTTCCACTCGTGGAATCAAGTATGTCCAGTTATCAATAAAAACCTTGTGTATTCATTATAGATTATTAAACTATCGTAAATGCTCTTGTAGTTGTTGTCTTCATTTAGAGTTTGACATCGAAGTTGTGATGTACACACTGCAAATGTTCGACTATTAATAACATTTAAAAAAAAGTGTTGTTATGTATTCCACTCATATGAAAAAGCATCTTATAATATTCAAAATAGAAATTGTTTCATATAACACTTCGTTTTGTTTGCTGCATCAAAGGTATCTGTTAACTCTAATTTCTTATACTAAATCACTTTGTTCCATTTATGCTACACCGGTCCATACACACATATACTGTCGTAGCTCACACTGGACGCAAATTGATACTCTTCAATGATTGCAAGCAAATGTCATAGCCAATTCCAGCAGAGGATTCGCACTGCGATCCACACAAAAGTGCCCACCTTCGAGAAATTATATCTTCACAAACCGAACAGAGCAGACGACAGAATCCGCGACGCACTCGTTTCGTATGTACCATCACTTCGATATCCCTTTTAGTGGTTTCGTGGTGCTTTGAGTTTAACAATGCTATAAATGGGTGAATTGAACTGGATGTTTGTATTATTTCACGGTTTTGTTTGACCGACGAAGTCTTCTGTAAGGAGTCGACATAAACCACATCACTTAAACTAGAAACAATACTCCCAAATAACTGCAGCAATATAACCAAACCCATTGTCGGTGATAGTGTCTTCATTCTGTAAGCCAAACATATGATTATAAGTTTTTAACGCAAAAGCACTACTACTGCTTAAGGCCATTAAAATAAAAAAATCATTGAATTCACAAAAACCATTAAAACTTTTTCTATATCATCTTTTAATGGATACCATTACTTTTGGTTTATTTTCTATCAATTACAAATAAAATCATAAAATGATTAAGATGACAATGAAGTTTTTCAAATATTTTCTAACAATTTGAGATATGGATTTTCATTAACTTGACCTTTAGTACCTTGTAAGTTTTTTTAGTTAGAACCTAATGCAGTAGATATATACTTGTGTGTAGTTGTGCTTCTGAATTTGTATTTGTAGTATTTGTCTTACCCATTCCAATGTGAAATATAATGAAACGTAAAGCAAAACAAAACAGAAACGAAAGGATTTAAGAAAATACTCTGATTTACGAGACATAAACGTAATTACAAAGAAAGGATAGTTTTTTATGAAGTTTTAGGTATTAAATTCAGACCACAATGGCCTCTCTTGTTGACCTATACTTACCTTGTCGATAACAATTAGGTCATCGTTCATTTAGGGATAATAGGTAGATATATCGTTTATTTGTGCGTTTAAAGAAAGCGATCACCTCAGTTTATTGTATCAGGAGAAAGAAATACTTATCGACACCAGTATAGAAAAAGACATACATGTAACAGTTATGTTATAATGTGTTCAATTTAAAATTGTGCATTTCATTTCAGATTAATTTCAATTTATTTTGATTATAAACTGTAGTTACATGTACACTTTACGAGTATTGTGAGTGTTTAATTATTTCATTTTTTTTTCTGTAAGCTTTTGGTGTAATTTGATTTTTTTTTCTGATTTTTACTTTTTTAAGTTTAAATTTTCGTTTTCACTCTCGACAAGTTTGTCCTTCAAGCTGTAATAATTTGAAATTCGACTGCATGTTAAACTGCATTTCGTCCATTTTTATAGACCAGTAAACAATCATGAAAAAATGTGATGTCGTTATTATTTTATTGATCAGTAATAAAGAAAATTCAAAATAGCATGTCAGTGGTTATTCAATCAAAGTTGTTTTTCATACTTACATGTTTTTGTTAGAAACACGCCGTTTTGATTCAGAATCGTGGATGTATACCGTATTTCTATTCAGACAAAAGAACCATTGACAACCGTTTTATGTTGTGTAAACTATATTCGATAAGAATACATTGACAATCCTAAAGGGATAAAACTCTCTTTTATTTAATTTTACTATATCAATATTCTTCTCTTTTTAATTTAAATTTATTCCCGACATTACTTTTTCATGAACGAAATAAAGTATCTGATACAGTTTTTATGTTTTGCGTGTAACTTGATCTTAATTTGGTAACATAACATCATCTGCTGACATTAAAATGAAAACAATTATACATTATTCTTGTTCAATTCAACTTTGTCTTTTGATGTTTGACATGGTGACAAACCAATGAACGTTATTTATTTAAAACTTATTCAGCTTTGCATTTTAACGTTAGTCCGACGGGAACAGAAATAATTAACCTTTACTTATAACATAAGTGCTTCATGGTTTTTACATTGATGAGGCCAAGATTGTTATGACTAATAAACGGCAAGTTCTGCTAGCCACTCCTTTTATTTTCGTTAAATTAAATGTAAAACTGTAAATTGTTTTTCAAAAGAGGATTTTAATATCTCATGTACAGAACGTTGAATGAGACGTCATTAGGTTTAAATACGCTTTAAACCCCCAGCTGGATGTCATAAAGATGTAAATGTTTCTTTAAAAAATGGAACAAATATTTTTCTTACCCTTTTAGTCAACCTCCTTTTCACATAGAAAACCAAGTCAAACGAATAATAATACCACCTCCTACGCAAAAGAGGAAAGGCGGAAAAAACAAAACGCAATATATTTTTCCATTCACAGTTATGCTTAGCGTTGGGTGGCACCAGTTTCGTTTTATTAATGGAAAATCTACGTAGCATTTTAATCAGAATGTTGGTTCTATTTTGTTAACATTAGTTAAACGTCAAAATGCAATGTTGAAATAAAAGGGCTGCAATTATTTACAATTGTAATAATACGACATAATCAAATTAAATCACAGAATTAAATTATATGACCAGTTAACTTTTTTTTACCATCGGTCTATCATTAAAATACAAAGTTGAAATAAAGAGAGTTTTAATTATTTCACCAATACGTAACAATTTCGAACATCAAAATGCAAAATTGAAAGGACAAGGGTAATATATAATAGTTTTAATTTTAGTGTAAGCAGATGATGCTTTGTAGCCAAGTTATTAATTGTTTATTAAGATCAATTTAGATGCAAATAATCAATAATATTTCTAACAATTGTATTTGATACTTTACTTAGGTCATGTTAATTACTTCCATCCAAAACAATATCAGGGTTTTAGGAACAGGACACTTACCCTTAATTGATCATTAATAAATTGATCATCTTCGAATAATTCGAGGTGAGTTAGATACCGAATGATACACATTTAACGCATCAATGCACCGACAATTCAATTTTTCAATGTTTGAGCTTTTTGATATTTCAAATGAAATGTTGGTTAAATTATAATACACGTAATAAACTTTTCAATTTTGAAAATAAATGTATATTAAGAATGATTAATTTTCAAGAAATAGGTACAAATTAATTGCTTTTCCTAAATGGATTATGATTTAACTTTGTGCAAATTTTTAAATAACGATTTCGAATCCGAGTTACCTTTCGTCAATTATGTTTGTTTTGTGATAATTCAAATGAAAGAGTACTTTGCTGAATTTCGTGCATGTTGTACATGTCAGGACAATGGTAATAAATATGATGGGTAAAAAGCATAAGTGTTTCGCTAAAATGACAGTTATTTATTCTCTATAAATATTTAAAAACAAATACACTATCATTATAATGACAACCGTTTCTTTGAATCTGTGCCATTTAAAATTAAACAGATGTTGATGAATATGCTAAAATGTGCAACATATACTAAACATTTTTATCATGCTTCATATGGTATTGAAATATGTATAAATATTAATATTTAAATATATATATTTATATCATATTGTGACAAGTATTTGACATTTACACAATGCTTAAATGCTGGGTTTGTAGATGTTCTAAATAGACGGACACGATATATTTACCTTGTTGTTTTCTTCAAAAGCCGTGCTCGCAGCAGAACAGCAATGAAGATAATGATGTGTTAGTCAACTGCTGATCGAGAACATATTCACCTGCTTTTAATTCTCTCAAGTGACAAACGGGCGGGATTAAAAACCAATAGACAGCTGGATCAACCGATGTGTGTTGGCACGCAGGGATAATAACACTGAATAACAAGCTATTAACAATCTAGCTGATACGTGTAGGAGCCATACTATAAAACAGCCTTTAATAATTGACTAAAAACAGTTTGTATGTCACATGTAGCTGGCAAAATCACTCATATTACTTTTCTCGGTACATTTGTCCGCATGGATGCCATTTATTGCGTGATATCTAATTGGTCTGTTACAACTCTTGTTTTGCAATATAACTCCTATCATTATGTACTTCCGATTAACTGACGTACCATTATGCTCTACGAATAGTCGAGAAACAGCAAACACGTCGCCAGACCAAGAAAAGCTAAGGGACAATAACACACGGTATATATCTGTCATTCTGACCAATGAAGTTACTGTAATTAATGGTCTGACCGGAAATCCGATTTTGTCAAATATGATTCGGTATTTGACCTTTTATTTTTCCGAGGAAAGAGAACTTGTATTCGTCAAAATGATCACCAGACCGATTGGGCCCGTATTTATGAAACCTTTTTCATGCTCAAGCATAATTCTGTGCTAACACCAACTTTCTTTGTACATTTGTAACCACAACAATCATATCAAATGATCAAAAACTCTAAATGTTAACTTAATAAACATTATTTGGCTGTGAGTCTCTATAATTGTTCTCCAAATCATTGCCAAATACGATTTAATTATTTATCTATAACCAGGACAGGAAGTTAGGCTTGAGCACAAAATCCATGTTTGAGCATGTGAACGGTTTCAAGAATACAGGTCCAGGTATTTCAAACATAGCTAGCAAAAACGGCATGAAACAAGTCGATAAAACCGCTTTAAATGTTTGTCAAACATAAGTGATGTCACATTCCCAAAGTGATAATCGGGGAAGTGACAATGAAACAATAAGGCATAGGCACACCCTACAAAGCACTCAAGGAAATAGCATATTTCCGAAAGATATGACAATAGCGATCATATATAACTTGACACATAAGTAATTTTCTATAAAATGTCATGTTGGGACACATATATTTTAAAGATCACTTTAAGTCATTTTTGCAAAAGTTTGCTTGTTAACTGCAAATCTTATTAAAGTCTATTGGGGTAACTTGTACATATACATTCGTTGAAATTTTTTGTCCTTTTTTCATACATATAAAATACTGATTAAAATTTATGTTAACTAAAATATGAACCAGGCACAATAGATAACAAAAATACCACCCCTGCACCTTACCTTAAACATGTAACAAGTTCATAATCGAAGGAGACGGTAAGTGTGCGAGCCTCGTGCATTTGATTTTATTTTTGTTTTCATAAGAGACTCACTTTTTGGAAATGAATGAATCATTTCGCCTGGCTGTGCTAGCTATACCTTGATTTTGGAATGGTGTTGAATTTCGCACAGGTAAGTCTGTCTCCTGATATAAAACGTATTAAAGGTCCTCACAAGTTGAACTCCCTACACTCTGCTTGACGTTAAGCTTTAAATAAATGACAGTTAAGAATAGTTTGCCAATTGTCACATCAATGAGACTGATTACTCTGAAAAGTCTTCAGTAGCTCCACCACAATCGCAATAAGCCTTATAATCCGCTTTGGTATGAACATTATTATCATTTAAAATAACGCTCTTCGTACGTTTTAGTTTCAACACATAAAACTTTATATGTTTTAATCAAATATTATTGCAATATTTTTGCAAACCAATATCTACTCAAGGTTCTAGTTTGGAAGGAAGTAAGTTTTGGATCCTTCCGTTTCTTCTGAAATCATACCTCAGCGCTTAATATGAGCAGTTAAAATCAAACCTCAAACGAAAATCTAGTTTAAAGAATATATCTGACAGCCAAACTAGACTTTTCTGACATTGAAACTTTATCATGTCCCTGATTAACCAACAAGTGTAGCGTTATTCTAATGACAACAATTGTTTTATTCCTAAAGCCAATGTGAAATAAGTGACAATTTATCTCCATATCTTATTATCTAATATCATATTGAGAAGGTTGACGCAGTTGATAACGCACTTGGCTTTCACCAGGGTGGCTGGGATTCGATTCCCCAATGTGAAAAGATATGGGGTAACCTGCCCAACTACGTGAGTATTATTCGGGTACTCCGGTTTCCTTAACATTAAGACTCCTCGCCCGCTAACATCCGGGCCAACAAGAGTGATTAATATAATTTGCATTATCGTCTGTCATAATATTTGTAAACTAAATAAAGTTGATAGATAATAAAAGACAATCACGAGTATTTAAATAATTTGATATATTTAACTATTTGGAATATGTTATTTTCTACAATCCCTTGCACTATGCGTGCATCGATTGGTAGGGAACAAAGAAATGTCAGATCTATTAGCTGGCCACAGGGGCTTGGCTATTTCCTGTCGATATATATCTTCTTTTTTTTCTTTTTTTTTTTTGACCATCTGACTTGACTTATATTCCAAAGGTCATTTGGTTTACCTCCCATCAACAGCAAGCTCCTGAACGGGATAGAAATAGACTCCATAATAAACCTGACATTCGGCTTGGCTTTTTCTCTCGCTAGTCATATCTGGAGTGGGAAACAAAAGTGAATGCTATCATTTTATTCGTTTTATGTTAAGTGGGAAGTGTTCCAATCACGCAACAAAAGATAGGCGATCAATGATCATTTTTCATATAATACTGAACTCATCTCGTCATAATTGGCAGTAAACATAAAATAAATAGGAGGTATTAATATACAGTTAAATACAGGAAAATTACTTGAGGCTAGTTAAAGTCGACTTCATGATCTCTTTTTGAAAATGTGATTTATCTATGTGCTATGAAGCTCGACGTTTAGTATTCTACTCCTCATACATAAGCCTTGTGGTTTGGTTGTCACTGCCAGAGCTTTTTATGGCATTATTTTGCTTCGATCTAGATTAAAATGGGTGTCAACGAGGAAACAAAAAGCGTGTATCCTTACGAATTAATTATGCAAAGGTCTCCCTGTAAATCTTTCATCTCTCCATGTTGGCCTTAGTTAACCATTTGTGAGTTCGCATTATGCTTTTGTCGAATCTTCAGCATCCCTTGTTACCATGTAAACCGAATAACAATAGTAAAACGTATAGTATATATAAGCTTGTACATCCGGGGTTTCCAGCAAAATGAAGAAAACATATTATTTCCCTTTCCAGTTTTGCATTAGAAAATAGTTTGAGTACTATTTCTAGTTACAGGTTCCAAGACTGACTTCCGGGAAAAATTAAAACAAAGCATACATCTAAAAACAAAGAAGAAAAATTGTATTGTATAAAGAGTAATTCAACTTAGTCTGATACCAAGGTTTATTTAAGGCACACGTGTAGGTACATATATCATTAGGTACATCCAGTAAGCAGCGCCGTTCCTCCATTTTGCAGACCTCTACATAACCTTTCTATAAACTACCACCTTACCGTAGTCTGAGGTATTTCACACGTCGTTGAGTGTGTTAAGTACATCTATATAACCTTATAGATAATTACACATGAAGACATACAAGTTTCCCATTCGACATTTCAGTTTTTTTCTGAGGTTCCAACGCCGCATGAACACAATAGGTGTAATTTTGACAGTTTTTACATTGATATTTAAAGATTCAGATATTGAATCAGGAATATTTCTCGATTCTTGACAAATGCCACCCACGTTGGTTCATTTCCAGAAAAAAAACTTGTTTTGTGAAGAGAACGCCATGATTAGTACCAAATTAAGTATGGCAGGCTATGCAACTTGTTTCTATTTCTACTAGCTGATGTGCCGATTGCGACAGAATGTATTACTTTTATATATACCATACTGAACCACAATTAAACACTTTTATATTATTTGTGTAAGGACTAGCAATCAACATTTTAAACATGTCTATATCAACGTTTTTAAATTCCCCTCAAAAAGTTGCTTTATTAGTTTTTGTTACTGGATATCGTGTACCCTAATGAACACAAAACTATTAGGTTGATATGCTGCTGTTTTATATCTTTTGTTATACAATCAGATGAAAAGGCCCATATGTAATTTGAAGTACTATTCGAACCATTTTCTGAGCGTGTACCATTTAGGGTCGTGTACAATTATGGTAGCTATTTTGATGTTTAAAAGCACTACGCCTAATATTAAACTCTGGAAATACATTTCCACGAATTACGTCCGCTACTGGTTTAAGAATCCAGATAAAAGTCTTTGTCAGTTGTGTGTTGAACGTGGTACATAGATCTATAGTCTGTGCAAGCTCGGGTGTACAGTCGTTGGCCTTACAAGTAACAATACATATTTAATTAATAACAAGTCTTACTTTCGTATAGGTTTTCTAAATCTATGAACAATGTACCTAAACGCATGCTATATAGTGCCATTATCGGTTGCTACTGTAATGTACCTGGTTGCTGAATATTATCAGCCTAGTTTGGTTGAGTTTCCACTAAATATAGAATTACATAATGGCTATGTCAACTTAGATAGATTTTAAGTGTCATTATTTATTAGTTATTTTATAAGGCGTACTTGACAACACTGTATGTCCCTATATTTTTTATCAAAGTTCTTTTTTCTTTGCATCAAAGTTCCCCGACAACCACGCTGCATATTTGTTTTAGACTCAATTTGTCCTCGATAGATCAAGATAACGCCTGTTTTTTTTCTCCGAATGAATAACCAGAGAACAAGTCAGTTTGTGCAAAAAAAACATTCATTTAAATAAATAGTGAACAATGTGAACAGAAATCTCGTTTGATAAGCGACCGATAAGCGACCTATTACCGAAACTGTTAATTGCTCAATCATTCGTTTAATCATTAAATAACATTCAGTTCTAGGGTATTGTCTTAAAGAGCGCTTTTCGTTCTGTCTGCCCTCATGTCCGGTGTTATCGGCCCATAACACGGAACACAATACTATTAAATGCTTACATTTACATTCTCGTGACTTTTCCCGTTAAAAATATAGCTCATGGAAATGAACACAAAAATATCGATACTATTTCCAGAACTTAATTAATAAATATATTCATTTCGTATTTCATAATAGTCTTACATAAAACGGGTAATATTATTGAATCATAGTGGGTTATTTTGTTTATTTGCTTGCTAGTGCGGCGGGAAAACGATCCGGTAGTTAGTCGGACACGTGGAGATATCACTTCGCCTGTTTTATGGACTCATAACACGGAACTGACTTTGGTAGTGTTATATAGTGGTAATGCAGAGCAAATGTAAGCATTTCTATATAAGACTCGTTAGCGCAGACCAAATGTCTTTAAATATATCGAAAAGTAACATTTCCATCATGATTAAAATGTGCTTTAAAGCTTGTTTCACAAAATGTTGTTTATTAAAATCGCGTTAAAGGCGTCTCCAGTAGGAATCAATCCGACTTTCTTTCCCCGGTTTACATATTTTGGCGCAGCACCTTGTGTTTCCAGATATATAATTTTTTTAACAAATAATTAGGCGATATTTGAGCTTAAGATGTAGATTCCGTAACATACTGTAAAAGAGGATTTTGTCGCGAATGAGAATATATTCTATTTATCTATAGTCTATTAAATCTGAAAACATTCGCGTGTGGATATTTATGCGATAATTTACTTGTACTCAACGCGAACAAATCCACACCGCGAAAATTTCCACTTTCACAGTAATCACAAAATCAGTATCGATATTTATTTTAGATGATATCCCTGTGAGTTGAAGCTGAGGATTTATTCATTTCCTCTTTGGCGTCCACCAAATATTATATCTGTAGCTCTAAGTAATCTTTTAACAAAAGGCTACGGATATCGTTGTTTGTTGCTTAGTATTCGTGTTTGTGCTCCACCTATTTATGTAAGTAAGGGTAATCCCTGAATATTTGCTTGCAGACTCTTACCTTACAGTAAACGTGTCTGTAGTATTATACAGTCTATTTTATTAGCTTTATAGATTGCTGAATAATTTACATTTGCATTAATTAATGGTATACAGTTACGGTTCCTGGTGATCAATCTTATCCACCTCACTATTAAGACCACCTCGCTATTAAGACCACTTTTGTCCAGTCCCAAAGGTGATCTTAATAGCGAAGTTTCACTGTATTTCAAATCTCGTGTCCCTCCCATCAAGCTTGTAAGTGACTAGGTTCGGGACGTTCTTATTTCCATCCATTTAGATTAGTGGTAGAACACCTGTACGTTTTTGATAACATGCTGCAGTCGAAAGATATTTAAATCTTCTTTGACGCAGGTCTCACTACGTACATATCTATGTTGTCTCGTTCTTGAAAGCATTTGTTTTTTTATCTGACACATCTCTCTTAGATAAGAGCGATCAAAGTCGAAACGTTGCGACTGTAAAAATATATATAGTGCAGTACTATAATATTATCGCTGGCTTTTAATGCAACTTACCTTGATTTTAATCGCATCGTAACGATTGTGCTTAAGTATTGAAATATTACATTGAAATGAGCATTTGCTTACCATACATGTATTAGTTTGACGAGTATGAACGACAGTAACTGTGGCTATTTTGGTTTAATATTTGATTAATAAAGGCGTGTTTAAGTATCTTAAAACTCACAAATTGGTCTCCGGTGCTAAACAAATTGTCCTTTTTTAGATAAGTATGAATTTGATATCCTATCTCCGAAATGTTATTATCTTTAAAGATGACTCTAAAACCGTTTTTTGCTTTGGGAATTCCATGTCCTTTTTACATTTTTTAACTTGAAAACGACAATTTGTAACCAATGCAACATCTTCGTATCATATTTCAAGGCAACGATTTGTCTTAAACTCATCAAAAAAGATTTCATAATGTTTAATAAGCTATTATCAGACATAATTACAAATCAAAGATGTTCATGTACATTGTTTGTTAATGAATGTAGTGTAATAATTGAATGCAGCAGGTAATAATTTTAAAATGTTAAAAATACCTATACCTAAAGAATCTTACTAATAAAAACCGTATAAAAATAGAAAACATGATAGAGGGTCATACGTATTGTTAGATCAGATGACTTACAGAGTCTTTCTTACTTTAACGATGGTGTCCACTTTAAGTAGAAAGCGTTTAGGCTTCACGTGGGATTTTTTGCTTAAAATGTAAAGCGAAATGGATCTTTTTAGATAATATTTATTGGAACAAACCATCTTTGTCGTTCTGTTTAAATGGATTTTATTCATATCGATACATTTCTTATGATCTCTAAAAATTAATAAAAAAGAAACGGAGAAATTTATCAAACATTTTTCGCTGCATGAACTATGAAGTCGAAAACAAATTTGTTATGTCGAAAGCCTTTCTGCTGTTGTCTTTCTAGTATATCATTGAGATGTTTAAGTCGTTAAGATGTCATATATTATCAGTGTGATTACACCGACATACAGACGGTTGGTAGCTACCGACGGATTCCTCGTCATTGGACTGTTTGTAGGTTTATGTACCTGTACAGACACTTTCACCCTTGTCCAGATACTAGTGTCGTTTGTCAACCTGGTTGACCCTATCGACCAATTACTTCTGATAATAATTTTGTCAAGTACGAGTGCACTGATTAAAAGGCTTCGAACAGCTTATCTGACCTCAGTGGTCAAAGATCTTGTATCTAGGGCCACTTTCCGGTTTGTTGACCTTAGTTTCATTTGAATAATAAAACTCAAGTCAGCAATTTCTTAAGTTTCAATTCCATCAGTCTATATTAGACCTTGACTCTAGAATTGCCTTATATTGAACATATCTATACACAATTCGGGTCCATTTGTCACGATTTATATTCATTCAATAACTACCTTAAATGAATATGTTTCAACTCAGTTTGGCTGGAACAAACATGACATCAGTACTAAGATTGATCACCTGCAAAATGCTAAATTAATGAGCCTCTTCATTCCATGGACAACAACTGTACGATTTCTGCATTTTAATTTTAATTGTGTTTGTTTCCCGCGCCAAGTGCACATCTGAAATGGGTTGAAAAAATCACTTAAGTTTTTTTTTTATTTAAGACTTTTTAAAAAAAAAAACCTATATAGAAAAAGAGCAGACAGGTACGTGATGACCTTCTTCCACGTAGACATTAATACATGTATATCTGGTCATGACATTAGCTTGTGTCTTTGGTGATTTAGAAATGTTGCACCCAAACTGTATACAAATACATAGATAGCTGACTTGTCTATAGCAACAACACTATACAGAAGCAGGGCAATATACATTCTGTTTTTTAAGTATTTTTATACAGATAACAAAAAGACAAAAACACCGGAATCCGAAACAAAATACATACGTCTTTTTTGAATCGTATGACGAAAACAATAACTCGGAAATGAAATTACTTTTTATCTTTTTGCTTTTTGGGTTTTTTTGTTTTTGTTTTTTTCGTTTGACCAAAAGCGAAAAAAGAACAAACCAGCACCTGATGACCTTTTCACAACGTAGACATAAACACACCAACATGTCATGACAACACCCTGTGTCCTTGATGACTTTGAAATTTTGCATTGAACCCGTAACATAGAAAGCTACCTAACCTTGAAAAATATTTGAACTTAAAGTCGAACAAATATGACGAGATATCCTGCTCTTACAGTCCCTAACATTCATTTTTGACCTGGCGATAAAATAATGCACCACCTGTATTTTACACATTCATGAAATCGTGCTTTACTGGGTAGCAGCTTGTGTGCCAAACTATTACTAATAAATTGGTTCTGTCCATATTATGTCTTCAGATTGAAAAGTCACATTGATACATACTAACAATAACAATAAATCGAAAGGGGTACGGGTTTGGTATCTCAAGGGAGCTATTATAATTCAAGATCGTCGACAATGATGCTGAGATGACCTTGTAGGCGGATTGGTGGAGTGGTTAACACTTCCGCCTTCGACGCAGGCGGCCGGGCTCGATCCCCGAAGTCGTCGTACGCATGAAATATTCCGAGAAAGTGGTTTTTTCTCCTGCCAAAACAACTTAAACAACCCAGGTGTAGTATAAAATTATCTAGGGTGGATGTTGCGGTCCCTGCGATGTAGCATTCAAATGAGGTGACTCTATAAATTATGCCATTAGAAGCAAGGCCCTAACACAAACAAAACACAATACATCCCCACAAAGGCATACACACATAGGTAGATATTAGCAAGGTGGTATATGACTAGTAGTTAGTGCATGATAAGGCAGTTGATGTCTATGCTTAATGTATATACTTTATATCTATGTACATCTATGTACTGTAAAGCGCTTTACCGTGGCTTGTTCTAGCTAGATAGGGCGCTATATCATTTGCCAGTACAGTCAGTAGTTGCCAGTACAGTCAGTAGTTGTCAGTACAGTCAGTAGTTGTCAGTACAGTCAGTGGTTGCCAGTACAGTCAGTGTTTTGC
>JAULCA010476852.1:0-20142 GCA_032360845.1 Crassadoma gigantea | reverse complement strand
AAAAAGATCAATTTCAAGAAAAATATTAATAAATGAAATGCGTGAATACTGTCACAGCGCCACATTATATGCAAACCACAATCTGTACAACTGTATCACTCAACAGATGAAAGTCAGAAACGAGGCAAATAATGCTGGACCATGCTATGTACATTATATATCTGATCAGGTGGTTCATTGATACATTACTCATCTTTATGATACTTGAACGGACAGGTTCTCCTACTGCAATATTCTAGGAAGTGGTTTGTATATTTGTCAGGTGCTAAATTCCTTGGATTGCATAAAAAATAAAAAACGTTTCAAGTTTTAAGATTGGGAGTAAAAAAGAAAACACTGGTTGCTGCTTATTTTGAGTATATTTTATTTTAAACCGTTGCAATTCCAATCGTATATCTTCATATTGCAAATGAAGGAGTGCGGTGCGCCTACGTTTACTTGACTCAATTTTTGTTTTTGTTGTATATACGTATTCATATCTTTTTCTAAAAATTAATTCAATAATTAAGAGTACCAGTATATTATTTACACTCACTTGATTAACCTATTATATATATAAAACCATATTCATATAGTTTTCGGAAACTTCCCGGTATATTCCTAAAGTGCTGTTTTGACAACGTTGAACTTGTGACGTCACAGATGTTGGTTTCCAATATCGAGGAGATTGCTGCTTAGCCAAAGTTTTTTTTTCAAATAATCACAATCTCTCGGAAACGGAGTCAACTACAACGTTCGCACTTTTTCAGACTTTTATTGTATATTTTTTAGTATTTTCATAGCTTGATATAGCAAAACGTTCAGGGTACGCTTTAAAATTACCAAAAATACAAACGCAGCAAAAGCAACAAGTCATCAAAGTTCGTTTGAGAGAATAAATTGTAAAGCAGTTGAAAACTTTGCAGAATATAAACTAGCAAAGAAGAGACTGAATAGTAACTTACCCGCATCCGTACATGCAGCAGTACATTCTCCTTTAGTGGTATCGTCTTTTTTGCATTCTATACCTTCAGCGGTGCATACGTCAATGTCAGCTGGCAGATGCAAATTATTAATGATATAGTTGTACACTCTTGAATATGCAATATACGATATCATAAACTACATATAAAGCAAATAAACATCGTCACGTATTAGATAGTGTTTATCGAGTTAAATCAGTATAGACATATTTTAAGATTATAACATTACTTATTTGAAAATAAACCTAATGCATCTTAAACCATACTTCGGATGACCCATTAAAGGCAAAGCAGGATTAATTGCTTCCAACAGATTCCTTTTCGTGTATATAAGAGTACAATATACATGATCATGCGTCATGCCATAGTAATTTTGGCACTGTAAATAAGACATAAAAAAGCAAAATCATGTCGACATGATTATGAAGTCATCGTTTTCTGTTTTATGTTTTTATCACAAAACAACATTCCTTAAATGACGCTTAAATTTACAATGCACTTTGATGTCAACATGTTTTGAAAACAAAATAAAAGATGGTGCTACGAAATAATACATGTCAAGTTACAGGCAATTTCATAGCAATACTTGTAGCAAACATTTCCTTTCATCTCTTTGATACGATATGTGCTTTAAGAACAAAATAAACCGTTTGATATGATAACTAACATTCATTCTGTCTGTGTACAGTATCCTCAAAAAGCATTGTTAATAATTGTCGTATTGGAAAGAATCTTTGCTTTTTAATTTATATTCAATCATTTCATTTATATGAAGACTGTAGACTTTATTGTTTAAACTGTGTGCGTACCAATTTAAACATTATATATATATACATATATGTCATCGCGAAAGAACAAACTCCAGAAATTTAGCAGTAGAAGTGTTATTCTTTAAAAGGGCGATAAATTTACAACCTCAAATTATATATCAGTTGCACTTAACTTATCAATACGATGAGCTTTATATATATATAATATTGCTATTGACAATAAAAAGTTCCCCAACGAGGAGTTTTTGGTTTAAATGTATATTTATCTAGTACAGCATATCTAGAAACGGTATGTTTCTCGCGGCGAAAACCCATCGTTTCTGTTGCCTATCAGGAAAATATTTGCAATGAATCGTGACGTTACAACGAAAGTTGATGGCGCAATAAAAGTTACGCGACGCTTCAATTTAATGAATGACAGATGATTACATCAGCCCCCGAGATCATGAAACGATCTTAAGTCTAAAGATTTGACTTAGCCAATCACAAATAACGTTATGAAATATGACGTCGCATGTGATTGGCTAAGCAAAAACTTAAGTCTAAGATTATTTCATGATCCCGGGGCCAGGATGTTTTCTACAAGTTAATAGTTAAAACCGTTTACCACACCCTGGCAAGTTAATCCATGAGTCAGGAGTTAAGAAACCTATGGTAGTCGAGGTCAAAAAGCATTCGAGAACCTTTATGTAATATCATTATAAATTGAGGTTACAGTAGTTGTAATACGTACCTTCAGCAATCTTCGTCCCGCTAACTTTTACTGTAAAAGGATAAAACATGTTTATTAGTTTTATCAAAATATACATAATATACCTTTTGGAAGTAAATTTTGCATTTACAGTATGTATTTTTTTATACTTTATGTATTGATCTGTTAACTTTTGTATCAAAGTGTCGGCCGTTATAGACACTACAATTCTGAACAATTGTTTTTCAAATACATACAGAATCCCTCTGAAAACGTAGATTGCTAACCTTTGCAGATCCATCCGCATTCCTGATCTTTTCCACAGTTGAGTGCTTTACAGTCAGGCTGATCTGCAAATACTACAAAGAGCAGTTTAATGACTCTCAGAAAGTGTCTTCATTATGTACATAAAGTAATCAAAATAACGTTTAAATCAGATATATCAGGACGTAATACACAGGTATTCTCTGGCTTACTCTCTAGACGCACGGGAATAACTTAAAAAATAGGTAACATACATGTATTGTTATCGAAGAAGCCAATAGGGACAATGTCATAGTTACCAATATCCAGCACGACTTTGGTATTGAATCTTTTGTTTCTAGATTAACAAGCAACCCGATGCAATTCATCAAACATTTAATTTAAAATACATTAAAGAGTTTCTATTACTTATTTTTTACAGCAAATCATTACTCTTTGATGGAAAATACTACATACAGATCAAGGGAACTACTATGAGGATAAAAGTTGCACAAACCTACGCTCATGTGGTGATGAGACATTTGGAACATCGACTCTATGACCAACTGGGGCAATAATTGACTAAGTCTAGAGATTATTTCTTAATATTCCAGAACAGCCTTAACAACATCAACCCTTCTTCTCAGTTTACAATGGAACGTAGCGAAAACGGAACTACCATTATCAGATGTCTTGATTGAAAAAATATTGCAAATCTCTCATGTTGTAACCATAAACAAATAAATAAACCATTTTGCGTAGGCACAAATATATTTGAAATTGTACTTGCCAATTTAAAGTGCGAACATATGCTGGGATGAACTTTAATATTTCTTACTATCCTACAAAATTAATACTGCAAGGTATCGAACGAGCCAAGCAATACCCATAGAGACATTGTAAAATGAAAATTAATGGGTTTTTTATTATTTTGTTTGCCAATGAACACATTGTGCCATTTGCCATTGCTTTCAATCAGCGCTATCTCATTGTTCATTATCAGCAGCGCCTCAATAAGGAACGAAAGTACCGTTGTGGGATCGTACAACGTTACACGATGTGCGGAATGCGCACGATGTATGCACGATGTGTGAACGATGTGTGCACGAATGCGAACGATAAAAAGGATCATTAAGTGCGCGCATTTGTGCGGACGGTGAACAAACGTTGTGCGATAACAATCGTGATTGGTGTAAATTGAGGAATGGCTAAACAACATATACGGTTTCGTGTTTAAACATATAAACTTATTTTTCTGTGTATACCTTCTTTAATTTAGAAATGGTGTTTTCGTATTTTTTAACTACCTAAATCGACACATGTAGAATTACAGTCTCGGCAACACAGGTAAACATAGCCACTTTGTATCTGCAACGTAGTGCCCGGGGCACGTACGTAACTCCCAAAGGTGAGGAAACCAGGTGAAGGGAAGCTATAGACCAAAAATAACAAACACGTAACGTCCAGTTATGTTTCCATAACGGTCATATGGTACACGTATCACATAGCAACTCTCTGTGTCAGGCACAGGCCAGGTAAAACTCCGGTCACCTATCAAATTGTTATTTACCTATTCTGTTACCTAGCTAGGAGCCAAACACATTCTTGACATTCTAACGGTATCCGTATACTGTGTCACAGTACAGTGTGCGTACGGTTATGTTGGTGCTTTGTGCGGTCACACAACTTTAGAGCAACCAACTCCAAATTTTCTATCCATTCATTCACTCGCAAGATTTCAAGAGTAACTATTCACTGTAATTAGTTTTTGGTTACCAGGTAGGGGCGGATGAATTTGCGTTGACATCGGCACATTATACAAGTAATAAATGAATTTTCGTTTTTCATTTCGTGAGTTTTGCTCGGTTCTTCTTTCGTAAAATTCACCAATATTTCCATTTCATCATTATAATTCAATATTTAAAGAAGTATGCTGACATATGACAACACTCCTTAAAAAGTAAACTTTCTTTCCCATAGCATTAAGGGCTCTTGACGTTTTTGTAAAACATATTCTTTTTCGGTTTTGGACTAAATCGCAACATTACGATCGTTAATCGAAGTCCAGTATGAAGTTT
The DNA here is from genome assembly GCA_032360845.1 of Crassadoma gigantea. Classification (NCBI taxonomy): domain Eukaryota; kingdom Metazoa; phylum Mollusca; class Bivalvia; order Pectinida; family Pectinidae; genus Crassadoma; species Crassadoma gigantea. Next base: position 15,398 of record JAULCA010476852.1, on the reverse strand, counting down.
TAATGGATCCATTGATTTAGTCAATTTTTAATGTGACAAATATAAAGGAAAACATCTATATAAAACACCAGAACAACCCTTCTATTTTGTGTCCTTTTCAATACCATGAATAAGAATCCAAGCAGAAAACATGATTTCTGTTACCTGGATGGTTGCAATAGTACAATAAATTATCTCTTTGATGTACATGAAACAAAGGAACAATTTCGATGCTTTATAACAAAACATGAATTATTTATGATTATCATATAATCAAAATAAATTGATGAATTAAATTGGGGTTATAGTTCTGGATATCAAGGGACGAAAATCATAAAAAGGAAATGATTCAGAGTACCAGGTAGAGTTGAATTATAAAAGCGAAAACTTTTTTTACCTTTTTTTTCAGAATCTTTAAATTGTTTTATAACAACGGTTAATAGGTATATAGTGTACTGCTTTTGCATTTTTTTGATCCCTTATAATGCTTGTATATCGGTGTCAAAATCAAATCCATACATTTTCTTGATTTTTTTTAATTACTAAGGTCAGGAACTCAAATTGCGTGTTATGCGTTGCATTATTCAATAAATTTATATTTATGTTTAAAATTTCATATTCATATTCAATAATTGTAGATATATGTGCAATAATTTATATTTGTATTTCATATTTGTAAATATATGTGCAATATCAAAAATATCTTTAATAAAAATATAGATACGTTCAATCAAAATGTATATATGCAATACAAAAAATCATGTTCAATAACAAAAAAAAATTATTCAATAAAATGATATATGTGTGCAATTAAAATATATCTTTATTCAATAATTTGCATTCTGGGTACATAATGTAGTACCGTTTGACCTCAACAGCAGCTTGCTGTAACGGCGTGTTTGATTCGACGATAGGGAAAACGAAAGAGCAATCTCAATCCTAAAACACTTCATTTGTAAACACCTCGGACAAAATGAAATTCGTTGTGTCTGCATGTTTGTGTGAATAATGATGATTGGGGCTGAACCGTATAACCGCTTTCAGAATTTGCCCAGTGATCATGAAGAGATCTAGGACCATCCAGCATGTTCAGTTAAGCGACTACAGTATAGCTACATTAGGCCTATACTACAGTATGTAAGTAATATAGCGATGAGCGATACTTACACATTAATTTAAAGAGTACACGTAGTTATCAACTGTTCCATTGCCATAAAGAGTTTTAAGTTCTAATTTATGACATAATTTAGCGATTGATCAAGGAACATAGAAAGGTGCAAGGGGTCCGTTTATTTTAGCTCTGAATGAATTTTGTGCAAATACAATTTCTACCTGAATTATGTCGACAGATGTTGACAATATGAAGTAGGCACTTGTGAAGCATACACTAGTGCCATTTGGTAGTGCCTACTTCATATTTTTTACATCTGTCAACATAATTCATTCAAAGCCGAAAATAGACCCCTTGCACCTTTCAAAATTCCTAGGTCAATCGCTAGATTATAGCATAGATTAGAACTTAAAATTGTATGGAATGGTACAGAAGATATCTAGACTACGTGTACTTTTAAATTAATTTGTAAGTAACGCTCATCGCTATTTTACTTACAGACTGTAGTATAGGCCTAATGTAGCTGTACTGTAGTCGCTTAACTGAACATGCTGGATGGTCCTAGATCTCTTCATGATCAAATTCTAAAAGCGGATAGACCGTTCAGCCCCAATCAAGATTATTCACTCAAACATGAAGACACAACGAATTTCAATTTTTCCGAAGTGTTTACAAATGAAGCGTTTAAGGGTCGAGATTTTACTTTCGTTTTCCCTATCGTCGAATTAAACACGCCGTTACAGCAAACTGTTGTTGAGGTCAAACGGTGCTACATTATGTACCCAGAATACAAATGATTGAATAAGGATAATTTTTAATTGCACCCATATATCTTTTAATTGAATACAAATATTTTTTATTGAACATAAATATTTTTTTAATTATTTATATATATTTTTATTGAACATATATTTTTGTTATTGCACATATATTAACAACTGTTGAATATAAATATAAAATTTCAAAAATAAATATAAAATTATTGAATATTGAACGCTTAACACGCCATAAACTCCTTTCTTTTTTTTCAACTTTTTATCTTGTGATTGCTATTTAAAGAACACCTTTAATTTTATTATCTTAAATCATTTCTAATTCGCATGTTTTCTTTTGCCGGCCTGACAATGTCTATCGTCTTCCTGGTGCAATATTTTTACGGTTAGATCCTAATTAAACCATTACTTGAATGCCTATTTTATTTTATATGTTGAGTTTAAAATGCATTTTGTTTCTTCTTTTCACCAGAAGCCTATCAAAACTAAACTTTTTTCTTGCAAATATTCCTCCCAGACGAATTACGTCTTTAAAATCATGTCACTTATACCATTTAGGTAATTAATGTAGGTAAAGTAGCTTTTTCCATATAGTGTCCTTTATGTCGAATATTACTGCGTTGTTAAGATCTTTTAAAGGCGTTCGAACCTCAGTCAGTTCTTTTGAGGCAACTTGGGTTTGATAATTATTAATAGAAATTGCTAATAATTGTTTCATAACTACTGAGAAAATAAAGACTTTATACAAACATTGCCGAAACGGTGTTGATTCATTCTTAAATATAAACCACATTAACCACAGTTTTGTTCCTGAATACAAAGATTTATTTCTAGGATATTCATTAAACGGTATGACCATTTTAATAAATAATTAAATAAACATAACTGCAAGAGGTCTATGCATTCTTCATGTTAGAAAACGTTTAATAAAGAAATCAATTCCAACCCCTGGGGATAAATAATGAATTGCGAATAAAATATTACTTCGAAGAGTGTAAAATCCCCTTATTAGAATTGAAACGAAAACTTTTGAAAAAGAAAAGTAGTGAAAACAATTAAATACCCCCACCCCAAAATAAAAAAAAATACAAAAAGAAGAAAAAAAACACAAAACGAGTGTTTTGGAAAGGTAAGCAAATTTTGTTTTGTCGACATCATGCGTCATGCAGATTTAGGTCAAATCTTATCAGAAATAAACTCTAGAAATAACAAGCAGGGAAACACCCGTCTCAAATTTAGATATTAATTATTATTTTGACGGGTGTCTTCGATACTTAGAACAATATGAAATAGACCTATGGCTACGCCTACAATTATTTTTTGCACATACTTAATTTTCACCAGTGTTAAATTTTGCTTAGAATAAAAACGCAATATTGAACATATTATCTACAGTGTATTTGTTTTTCAATCGTTACATAATGGTTGATATCTTATTGAAGATTTTACATAGAAATCTTATGCATACACAACACTACATACACTACACGGGTGGTTTTTTCATTTCGATGAATAGGTAACACTACTGAATTTGTATGACATCCCTCGTTTGTGATAACTGTGCTGTATCGTAAATTGTCATCTGGTGTGATTGGTTACTATGGCACTAAGTGTAGTGACAGTGTCGTTTGATGTGCCTCGAACCAAACACTAGATTATATCTGATAGAAATATCTTATTTTCTACTTGTTAATATTTCAATATTTTAGCCAATTGGTTCAAATTATTTCCCTATCTTTCTGAATATATATATATTTTAATCTACTACAAACATAAACTTAAAATGCAAAAAAAAACAACAAAAAAACAAAAATTAAAAATCTGAAAATATTTCTTAAGATGGCCTATTGATAATCGGTTTGAAATCTGTACATTTATTTCCAAACTTATGTATAGTTCATAGCAAATGATATAGTAATCAATGCAGTAAAGTTGTACTTACCGGAACAGAACGCAAGCACTGACACCAATACTAAGAATGTCACCTTCATATTGACCTACAAAATGTAAAATACATTTGCAAAATATTATGCTTTAAAATCACATAAGCAGCATAAAATGCAGAACTTAATGAAAATAAAATCCGATTTAAAATCATCGTTTCGTTTAGATGAAATATTATCAAAGAAAGTCATAACGATTTTTTTTTAAAACTTACATGAATCGTTTGTATCAAGATGAATGATTCACGATCGCCGGCCACTCTGTGCTTCCAATAGTTTGTCGCTCAGATATATATAGTGTGGAGCACCCGGCCTGTACGTATGTGTTGCTAAAGCTACAAACTCACGTGAGATAATGCTATAAATTACTGCTTTTGTGATACCGCGAACAAATATGGAAAGGAATTTATTGATGACATCTGAAAAATGCAAACCACTTCAGTACTTTCAGCTCTTTTGAAATATATACCAATGTATCATCGACAATAAATTATGTGTCGGTGTATACACATTGTATCTAGACTGCTCTTTCACAGAAATAAATTCATCGAAAATTTTTTGTCTTCTTATTTTTAAGTCTCCATTATATTTGTTAGAACACTACAAAATAGACAATGGTCAGTCGAAAGTTAATAAAAACAAATAATTACAAAACGTTAATTTGGAAAAGAAGGGTGCAATATTAAGTCGTATTACGTCGCCGATAAGCATTTATTGAATATGCTTTGTTGTCATAATTGAATGAAATCCATTTTACCTCTTGCTAGATATTGGACGTCAATGCACAGGCATTAAAATAACATATCTTTCATTTAAATAGAATGTAATTAAACCAGCAACCATACTGTTTGTTTGTTTTAGGGGTTTTTTGGTGGGAGAGGGGGGAGGGGTTCAAGTTTCGCGACACTACTCATCGTTGTCAACTTTGTTACGTATTCTGGCTACGCAACGACGCCAACAAAAATAAAATTGACTGTTTTACCGACTGAATAGATTGCGCTTTAAGTCCATGTGAAAAATTGGTAAGTAAGTTTATGAGATTTTAATATTATTGTATTGTGGCATATATGTGTTTAGGGAGACTGTTGATTATTACAATTTACATGAACTATTTCAAAAGGAGAGACTTTAATATATTATGATGGCATATTACAAACCTAATTTTTTTTTCAAAATTCATGTTCGTTTTGGACAGGAAACAACATGGCAGTTGCCACATGTGGTACACTTACTTTCATTTTTAAGTATTTTCTTAGATGAACAAAATTGACTGCTCAGAGGGTAAAACCAGTAAAATTAATTTGCCTCCTGAAGATGACGGAGTACAAATCAAACAAGTCACTGAAACGCAACACATAAATATTGCACTTGTGCTTAATGAAGACACCAATATCTCACGACAAAAATAGTAGCTTTATTTTTAACTTGAAGTCATTTGATTTTGAATCAAAATATGATTATGTAAATTTCTCCATCCTGATAAACAATGCTACATGAAATGTGATGCATGCTATATTTCGAACAGCCCCAATGACTCCACATCTTTGTACATTTCTACCTTGCACACATAGGCGAAATGTATTTACTTATTCAAGTTAACAGTTTTAAGATAAATGAATTTTTTTTTAATTTTTTACCAGTTTTCATTGTTTTTTCTAATACTTCTAATTTAATATTCATAAGCAAGCCCATACATTTTGCCTTTATGGTTAGTTTAATACAATACAACATATCCTAAATTATCAAACAACAATATTTGAAATAAAGAAAATAAATTACAAAGAAATGTAACAGCCACCACTTAAATCATAAATCACAAAATCTGCAACTCGCACACGAAGAAACATGCGTAATTATTTCAAAAGCTGACATTTAAATATATTCCAGGCAAACTGTATTTATTTTGTAATTGTCTTTTGTGTAAGTCTCACTAATAAATGTCATAGCTAAACTTTGGCTGACATGCCTGTTAAATATACAATAGCTGTTAAATGCAAAACACTTAGATATCGCCTAGATACATAAAGCACCAAATTGGTTTAGCAACAGAAAAATCAGTGCAATACAGTCTCTTCAAGTTCATGTCCTTGATACAGAGAGTGATATCCAAGATTTAAATGTTCATACATGTACCGATATTGCCCTTTCTGCCGCATAAGTTTCGTAGCTTGTAAAAGCATGAATAATTTTATCGACTGGGATTGCTTCTTTATTCCATATTCTATATTATCGATATCGTTCATTCAGGATATGAATATTATTAATGTACATTTCATTGGCTGATGGATTATATAGATGTTTTACATTACTTAAATTGCCTTGTAATAACTGTTTTGCAATGTTAGCAATAGATCGCGTGGAAGTCGTTTGCTTTGGAGACTTTTCGTTAAAATATCATTCAAGATCGTTTATCATTTAATAAAATATATATTGTCATCGTTAAGTGTTCCTACTGGCTTTCCTTTTTTTATAAACATGTATAGTTTTTACTTTTAATTTCCATTTTTTATAACATGATCAAACTATTCATAGGTGTTTAAATTCGCTTACATCCGTTTTAGAGATTCAAGTAGAAGGATGGATATTAAACACTTATCTTTCCTGTTCATTTTTCAAACAATTTATTTCAAAGCTTTTGCCAGCTTTTCGTCAACATCGGAGCCACCATACCAAATTTCTTTTATTGGTCAATGTTTAAGGAGGATTTTGATAGGTAACTGAGTGCGACCCTTATCACAGCCTAATTCGATGTTCCTGCATAATACAAAGTGCTCTGATCTATTTGAATTAAGAAGGCTTTGTTCTCTTTCTTGCCAACATTATAAACGTTTGCTGTGTGCTATTATAGCTGGATAATATAATTTATACTCAAAGTTGTTAAAATCTTGATTTTTTTTATATGCATTCTTTCATTTCTCAACCCGTTGACTACGTGTGCCTTACCATGTGCAAAGTTTCTTGAATAATTTATGTCTACTTGTACAACGCTCTCATTGTCACTTGCAGCATTTAACATGCCTGGTATCGTTATCTGACAAGAACAGAATGATTTTTTAAAACCATTTATCAACCGACAGGTACTCAAGCAAGGCTTTGGTAATGGTAAGGTTACACAAGTGCCTATACCGATGAATAAAATAAATCAGTTGTATTTCATTTCAATAAAATTTATTAAATCAATCAAGATTTAAAGGGAATTGGGCAACAGGCAACGCTTATACAAGCTCTCTCCCTGAAGGGCTCAGTTGTATTTCAAAGAAACAACCATGATACATACATGAAAATATTAAGCAAAACATTACGTCGATATAAGGGCAAAGTCGCTGTGAGCAATTGGAAACTTAAGCCGCCTTATCAAATGATATAAAAAATAAATTAACATTTATTCCTACGTTTGAAGAAGTACATATTTAATTAGATAATTAATCTTTGTTCATGGCTTATAATTTTTACCGAGTCTTCGCTATTGAATTGATCTGGCCGTCAATTGATAGAAGTCATACAGTTGTTTGACCGCACAACCCACCGGAAATATCGTGCGCACACCGTGCATACATCGTTCACACACCGACCGCACATCGTCCACACATGGTGCGCACAATTTAACAATCGTTTGCCCCGCTGTGCGCTTCTCTCTGCACAACTCTGCGATTAGGTACAATTTGTTGATCAATATTATAAAATGGAAAAAATACGGAAGGCACATATGTAATAATGTACACTGTTTATATTACTGTAATTTCTCATCACAGTTGAGATAGTGTACAATTTTACAATGCGTGTATCACAGTATACAGTGACCGTTAGACTGTCAAGAATATTTTTGGTTCCTAGCTATTTGACAGGATAAGTAAATAACAGTTTGATGAGTGACTGGAGTTTTACCTGGCCTTTGCCTGACACATAGAGCTGCTATGTGATACAATATGACCGTTATGAAAACACAAGTGGACGTTAAGTATTTGTTATTTCCAGTCGTTTGGTCTACAGCTCCCCTACACCTGGTTTTCACACATTGGCGAGTTACGTAAGTGCCCTGTCGGGAGAAAACGACGGTCCAGGTACAAAGTTGTTATGTACGTGTGTTGCCGAGACCGTGTTGTAATTGTACATGTGTCGATCAAGGTAATTTTAAAAAACACCGAAAACCCCAATTCTAAATTAAATAGAGTATACACAGATAGATTAGCCTATAGATGTAGCTAAAATATAGAAACATACTAAAAAATCAAGTTAATATGTTTAAACACGAAACCGTACATATTGTTTAGCCATTTTTAAATTGACATCAACCACGATTTGTATCGCACAACGTTCGGCCATCGTCTGCACAAATGTGCGCAAGCAATTATCGTCCAGATTTCTATCGTTCGCACTTCGTGGACACATCGTTCACTCATCGTGCACACATAGTGCGCACACCGCACATTCTGTACGTTGTGCGGCCCCACAGCCGTATATGGCTTTCCTAGTGCTCAGAAGGGCACACTATTCATTTGTTTAGCAAACTGTATTTTTTCTTTTTTTTTCTAAAAGTGTTTCTCCTTATCTCTTATTAAGAAAACAAATACGTGATAGTTTCTGCGCCTCCAGTTACTCTCAGTTTGTAACAGTGCAACCATGACATACCGCTGCGGTTTAAATATATGTTTAACGGTTTTAAAATCACACTATTTTTCGTGACGTTGTTTATACTCAATTACATGACGTGTCGCGATCAACCAGGTATCATTGACGTTATTAACTATCCATATCTGGGTCTACATGCAATTTGGAAATTTACGAAAGTATATACAGCGGCAAATTATTTCGATTCACCAAACAAATTCCGAGCTTCATCTCATATCATCACTACTGTTGTGCATCCTCATGATACTTCCACACGGATTCCGACATCAACAGTATCGTACAAGAAATAACATGTCATCAAGCCAACAACAGCTGGTCACTGTAAGTCTCAGGACATTGACATTTTTGCATTGACAGAAACCTGGTAAGGTTCAGATATCGATGACCAGATTCTAGCTGAGCTAATACCAACAGGCTATGGATTCCTCCTCAATGCTAGACTCTGCAAACGTGGTGGTTCGATGGCTGTTCTCTTTAAGAAAAGCCAAAGTGCGAGAAATGTCTCTTGCAGCCATGATGATGTATACATACACTTTGAGCACATTACTTGTTGCTGGTGATAAACAATTTAGATTGTGTATCGTTTACAGGCCTCCTCCGTCTAGATGGAATGCTTTCCGAAATTCAGTGTTTTTTATGAATTATCTACCTTTTTAGACAACAATGTTGTTAAACCACAAGAGATCAATAACACAGGTGATCTGAATTTCCACTCAGACGATCTTATGTTGATGCTCACAAAATCTCTGATCTGCTAGATTCTGATTCAGCATGTGACAGAAGCTACACACACCCATGGCCACACACTGGATGTGGTCATAAAGAGGTAAGATAACTCAGTCATTCATGGAGCAATTTCAGTGATTGAACCATGCCTAAGTGATGTAAAGGGGAACCAACCCGGTGATCGTGCCAGGAAAGAAGTGAGCTTCCGGAAATTCCGCGAAATTTCGATACCAGATTTCAACAATGACATTCAGTCTTGTTCTACCCTTCAATCTGCTGAAGGCATGGTTGCTGATCTTGTTGGAGCAAACACATCTTGTATAGAAGCCCTTATAGAGAAACACGCACCTCTGCAGACTAAGGCGATAACTGTGAGACCAAATGCCCCGTGATATAATGAAAATCTCCGCGTAGAAACACAAAACCGTAGAAAAGCAGAGAGAGAGTGGCGATGGACCAATTAACCGTTCACCAACAGATTTATAGGGAGTAATGTCGGCTAGTTGGTTCACTACTCTTTCAATCAAAGTCCTTCCAAGCTGTAATTCTGAAAAAAACCACTTTGCAAGCAAGTTAAGTGATTACTTTCTGGATACAATCAGCTCAATCAGGAAAAATATTGCCGAAGTGAACACTTCTGCTGACAATAACATTGCTGTCATGACTGCTAACATTGCATTTGATGGGGAACCATTGACAAAGCTCTCACCAACAACCCAAGACGAGTTGCTCAACATAATCCTTACATCGCAATCGAAGTCTTGTGAGCTTGATACACTGCCTACAGACCTATTAAAGCAATGTCTTGAAGCACTGCTTCCTTTGATTACATTACATTTCAAGAAGGCACATATCATACCATTGTTAAAGAAGCCTGGAATGGACAGACAAAGAGGAGTTGAAGAACTACCGCCCAGTTTCAAATCTGCCTTTTCTGCCTAAGATCTAGGAGAAGGTTGTGTCCCAGCGTTTACAGGTCCATCTCCATGCAAGCAATCTCAATGACAACATGCAATCGACTCACCGCACGGTAACTCTACTGAGACGGCCCTCCTACGTGTACATAATGATATAGCTTCTGCATTATGCTTATGCTTGACTTGTCAGCTGCATTTGACGTTATCGACCATGGCATAGGAATAATCTTATGGAGTGAATGATACTGAACTATGCTGGATAATCTTATCTGAGTGAGCGACGACAGTGTGTAGTCATCGAATCTTCCACCTCACATGACAAAGTATTAGATTTCGGGGTTCCTCAAGGGTCAAGGGACCACGAAAATATTGTATGTACTCAAAACCGATTCGAGAGATTTGTCGTCGTCATAGCCTTCGCTATCATTGCTATGCCGATGACACACAACTTTACATGGTCAACAAACCACAAGACAGTTAGAATACAGTCTCAAAAAGCCTGGAAGCTTGTCTGTCAGATATTAGTATCTGGATGAACGCCAACATGCTTAAGCTTAATCAGGAAAAGACGGAACTAATCGTCTTCTCCCCAAAGTGTCAGCACAAAATGGCTCACCAGTTAAAGGTTGGTACCAGGACTATCGAGACGGTTCCAACTGTTAAAAACCTAGGGATATACTTTGATATTCACTGAACATGGAGAAACAAGTGAAAGCTATTGCTAAATACTGTTACTTCCAGATCAGGAACATCGGCTGTATTCGGCAGTTTATAACTACAGATGCATGCAAGATTTTGGTGCATTCATTTGTTACCCTTCGGTTAGATTATGGTAACACCTTGCTCTTTGATTTATCAAACAAACTAACTAGTCGTCTGCAGAGTGTCCAGAACACTGCAGCACGGCTGGTTACGCGTACTTGAAAGAGAGAGCACATCATACATGTGCTTTATTCGTTGCACTGGTTACATGTACCTGTACAATACAGGTCACAGTAGAAAGATCTGGTGTACACATACAAGGCAGTGAATGGAACAGCTCCTCAATACCTACAAGAGCTGTCACGATCACTGCGGTCTGAGTCAGAATCTTTGATGTGTTTCCCACAATTTCTAACTGTGACCTACGGAAACATGCTTTGGGAAGGTTTGGGCCACGTTGTGGAATAGCTTACCATCTGCTATTAGAAGGTCCAATACCCTGGCAAAGGTCAAGAGAGACATCAAAACTCACCTCTTTACGTCTGCATTTTAGAATCCTTGCGAAGACGTTATGTAAATACCACCCGTTATTTGTTCATTTGTGTGCACATTGCTTGCTTAAATGTATAACAGTGATTGTAAGCCTTTGTTTTTGTTTTCCCAATTATAACCATTACTATTATTCATATGTTGTAAAGCTATTTAGAGTAATTTTACAAATTATATAGGGCGTTATATAAATGTGGTATATTATTATTATTATTTCTATTATTATAGGAATAACATGAACGTATATTACCACTTAATATATATATATATTACGTATATACTTCTATTGATATAAAAAGAGTTTATAAAATCAACCAACAGGATCGAGCATTTCAACAGTAATTGTCAACGCTTTCTTCATTTATATTTAGCCTATTTAACAATTTATAACTTTGAAAGTATTTTTGTTTTATATTTGCATCATGTGTACACCAAATATGGATTTCTTTGGAGATTAGATTGTACAAAAAAGGTAAAATGCTTAGGACGATATACCTGTTTCTGTTTAAGAATATTTAACAAGAGAATGTCCATTAACAAGAGAATATACATTTTTAGGGTAGGAATTTTCTGTCATTAAGCAACAGCTTATTTTTTATACTGTCACTTTTATCATTTACCATTCAATTATTTTTTTATTAACAAATGCACGCAAACCTGGCTATTATCTCCCTATGTATGTAAGCCTGTGTGTGTGCTGGAGATGTAATGTGTTCTGTTTGTAGTGGGACCGTGCTTCCAACGGTAACTTTTATAGTGCCACCTCACTTGAATGCCACAACACAGATACCCCAACATCCACCCCAGACCAATTTATACTCCCCCTACGTTGTTGAAGTTTTGTGGGCAAGAGAAAAACACTCTCTTTAATATTCATGATTACGCCGACTTCGAACCCCAGCTGGCTGCGTGGAAGGTCGCAGTGTTTACCACTCGACCAATCCGCCAATAAAGAAATGTTAATTAAGATAGGACGTTAATCATTCGGGTTATATAATTTTATTCTTAATAGCCCCATCCCACTGCACTGTAGATTTCGAATACAATAATCTCCCCTTTAAATTTTATTTGGATATAACTTTAGCACATTTGGGCCATGGATTTTTTGTTGACCAGGTAGGGTAGTTGTTAATAGCGATTGTATTAAAATCTGAAGTCCATGATTCGAATTTCGATCGAACCCTGGTAATAGTTTACATTTAGAACTCTGTTGATAAGTTTAATTTGTTAATAAATCCCTCAAAGGTTTTCGTAAATGATTTATCAAAACGATATTCCAGCCAAAAATGTTCAAGTCTTACCATTGAAAAAAATCTTTATCAAGACAACGAAAGTAAACACTGTAAGATATTCATGAAAACCTTATTTCAAACTATGGTGTTACAGGTTCTGGTCATAATAGACTTATTTACCACATAAAAGGTATTACCCAAAGTATCATCACATAAAAGGTATTTCCCATAGTATTATTACCACATAAAAGAAATTATATTGGGTCACAAAAATATGTTGACATGTTATATATCGGTCTTAATACCTTAGTGAAACCGATTTGACGTTGTTGTTTACCCTTTCAAAAACTAAAGCACAAGTTCAATAAATGTTGTTATTATTCCCTTACTATAAATCAATCAGGCAAGTATATCAATGTATAACGAAATGATAACCACTAAATTATATCAAACTATGTTCAGGTATTTTAAGTGGTTGATAATGTTTTTTATTACTTGTTTAATTATCTATATGTGTTTGCTATATTAATTCCCGTTGTCTTTCGTCTGTAGAAGTAATCTGTTTTATAATGAAAGGGAAGTAACCTCTAACTTCTCATTTACTACAGATGAAATGACAAAACTGAAATTTCTGTATTGCAATATCTGGCCTGATTCAAAAGCTATTCATGATGACTTTGAACGTTATTTACCTAACAGTTACATCCTCCTTTTGTATTGATTACAAACAGCACTTTAATTGTCCAATTAAATGTTTTGTTAATTACATGTCATTAGTACTGTGGTAATGTGGTGTCTTTCAATATCAAAACAGAATTACAATGATTTCCTTGGGTGCTATCGCATGAGTTTATTTATTTGAGTTTTACGTCCTAGTAACAGCTAAGGTCATTTAAGGACGTGCCAGGTTTTGTGGTGGAGGAAAGCCTGAGTTCTCGGAGATAAACCACCGACCAACAGCCAGTACCTTGCGACTGCCCCACAAAGGCCTCGAACCCCCGAGCCAGCGATAGAGGGCTAGTGGTAGCAGAATGTCAGACGCCTTGATCACTTGGCCACCGCGGCGCATGAGTTTCTGTTTTTGTTATCTATATTATATATCGAATTATATTCAACATGAATTACACAGAAGTTAGTTTTTGTGATTGCAATATCTGCAGATTATTTTTAGAATTTTATTTATACAATTTGATGAAAATATTGTATCTGACGATTGTCAGTTGTTGGGTATATACAGCCGAAGACCATAGGATATATCATAAGCATTTTAATGAGGCACAAGTACATTGCTGATATTTTTTCTAAAAAGTGTAGTGGTGTGCTGAATGTCACTAAAAGGTTGAACTCCTTGTTCTAAAACAAGCCGTTGGATTAAAAAGAAATGTCATACTTTATTTTTTTTATTTTTCTAAACTATCCAGTTTTTGAACCCCCGAGACATTGGTTTTAATGTCTTTCAATTTAATTGGCATACTTCTTAACTATATTGAAAGTCTTTGATGAGACAATGCATCAGGCATGCACTTTGTCTATAAAATTAAATTTCTTATGTTAAAATTTACTTTCATACAAGTTTGAAAAAACAAGACAGGCCATTCATTAAGAAAAGTATTATATGAGATGCACTGAATGTTAAATGCAACCCCTATTTACCGGTCGAAGGTAAGATTTAAATAAAAGAATTCGGAGTCATCTCCCTTCAAGCACAAATAGCATACCCTATCCTTTATAAAACGAGTTGAGTTGATTCATGATGCGGTATATTTTAAAACCATATTGTAGTGATTCGAGACCTACTTGTTACATTCACTTGCTACAATCCACTATTTATCTACTAAAATCTCAAGAGGTCATGTGGGGACTCAATTCCTTTGTTGTTATGATATGTTGGTAAATTGAGTACGCGGTTAAGAAGTACTAGTTACAACTACTACATAGTATGTATATATATTCCAAATTATTTATGGCGATTAATTTAATTGTTTTCTGTTTTCTTTTCACAGCGGATGCGTTCTGATCTTAATAATTCCCTCAAAACATTAATAGTGATTGTCCCAATATATTTCTCATGAAAAGAGGTTGAACCTTAATATCAGAAACTAAGGTTTCCAACAAACGAGGATGATATGATGGTGGAAAATATGATAAAAACGATATCTTTTTAAAAGTAAAATTGCAAGTAAAATAATCTAGAACTATGTTGATGTCTGAATACATCTATTACTTGTATTACAATAGTAAGTTTGTACAATCTATTACGCAAAACATTTTGACATGATTATTATTAGTATTATTTCAAAATAAAAATTTATGATCGCTGTCCCATTGCGGGCGAAATACTCGAAATTGTATTATACTCTTTTGTCAAGAAACTTCAGACATGAATATGAGAGTGTTTAATGTCCCCAACACCACGCCCTTGTCCTGTTGTTGAACTTCAAATATTAAAGCAATTAGCTCAAAACTTTAGTTAGAACATAGCCAATGATTTAGTTGTGTGAGTCTTATGTGCAAGGCTTATAATCATGATGTATGGTCTTTAGCTACATGTAACTTGGATGGAGTGTTATGCTTTAAAAGTGATTTAACCACTGATATTGTATAATTAATCGTCATAATTGAATTAATTCTAACGATTAAATTCTAAAAATTCCATGAAATTGTGGTTTTCATCAGTTCCAGAAAGATCTTTATCTTTGTGTGATATACATAAATATAAATCATCTTCTAAGATGTATTGTTGATATAGATAATAATTAGACTTTCTAGACAAGAGGAGGGTACCAAACTTCCAAACATATGTTTTCATTAATTTCTTTTTGAGTGACAGCGTTTTC
>JAULCA010476741.1:3809-20145 GCA_032360845.1 Crassadoma gigantea | reverse complement strand
CTTGGTAGCCCTTCATCCCAGCATGCAACAGGCCCAATATCAGTACCCTGGGCCTTTTGGTTATTGAGAAGAAGTCGATTGAATAGAAAAGTTGACGCCGGACGCCGGACGACAGACGGACGCCGGACGGTGAGCTAAAAATTATAGATTGCTGAACACTTGTATTCTCTAAAGGTTGAAATTAGCAAAAAGGTTGAAAATTTTCATCTCTTTTTAACTAATACAATGTAAAATGGAGAACCCTTGGGTTGGTTTGATTTATTTGTGTTTTACGTCCTATTAACAGCCATGTTCATTTAAGGATGTGCCAGGTTTTGGTGGTGGAGGAAAGCTGGAGTTCCCAGAGAAAAAACACCCGACCTAAAGCCAGTACCTGGCAACTGCCCAACCTAGGCCTCGAACCCCTGATCCAATGGTGGAGGGCTAGTGGTAGCTGATTGTCAGACACCTTTACCACTTTGCCCCCGAGGCCCCCTTGGAGAAATTGTTGATTTGCAAGAAATTCAATAACGAGACACTGTTTTTTTATTATTCAAGTTTTATTTGTTTGATAATCTGGAAATACATGGCAGAGCTAACTGTGGTCCATCTACACTGTATCTGGTGACTGCTGACTGTGGAGATGGGCTGAAAGCATGTACAGGTATGACAGTGCACAACTGAGAAATGACAATGCAAAGTGACTAGAGCGTTTTAAATGCAATTGCCAAAGAAAAACAATAAAAGGAGAAAAAAAAAGAGTTTGACGTATGTAAAGAATGTATTTCATTAAAACAAAGGTTTTTGACGAAAAATATAACATCTAAAGCTTACTTTCTTTCTCAAATGGTCCAATAAAAAATAGGCATCAGATATAAAAACAACTGTTTTAAAATTGTACATCATACCTTATACCAGTATCTGTGAATAAATGGTCTTGTCGTTTACCCAACAAATATCTGCAAAACAAGATGTTGAATTTTCATTGATCATCCATCGGTAAAAACACAGACAATGTTATCTTATGCTAACTCAAAATTCCAGCTACTGAAAATTTTACCTTTAAGGTATGAATGTTCCAGCATTTTTTTTTATTCAAATACATACATCTACTACAAACTGAGAAAGCTTTTGGTCATCAAAACGTTTATGTTTACAATGAATAATAATTTCAACCTAAAAATTCTGAATTCAACAAGATTTTTGATGATTTTTTTTACTCCTGATTTTGAAGCCTGCTTTTTTTTCTTCATCAAGGCAATTTCAAAAATTTCTATATGTATTATAACCCTTACACCACTGTAGACCATAATGGACTCATCCAAATCATTGCATGGGAGAGTCTACTAAAGTTACATAGGGGTGAAAGGGTTAATCTGCATTTCACTACATAACTACTGTATATTACCATAAAGGATGACCAATATTCACCCTCATTATGGAGGGTGAAAAAGGCGAAATTTCTAAAATACAGCAATTATTTCCCAGTATACTGTGTCAAAGACATACAAAGTAATGTGGTCTTAATTTCAAAAATTATCAAAATCAGGGTAAATCTATTTAATTAGATTTCTTTTCTAGAGGTTTTAATATATATTATATCAAGGGAAATTTAATAATTTCATAAAGTTTGAAAACATAAAGTACATGTATCTGTAAACTAACATATATGTGTCAAAGATTAAATTTGAAACAGTCATGATTTTTTCATTGTAAAACATAGTTTTCTGTTTAGGTCATAAAAATATACTTGTTTGAAAAAAGGTGTACAAATTGATATACTTGATTGAGACAGCTAAGTGATTTGAGATTTCCAGTAAAATAATAAAGTTTGAGTGTAAATCTACAGTAGTGAATACCAAAATTAATTACGCTAGCTATACTCTGCCCATTCAACTTCATAACAAACAGAACATATATAAATAATAAATTTTGTCATCAGCAGACAACAAAACCAAATAATTTCTCTCAGGGTTCATATTATCTTAAATTCATCTGAGATTTTTTGCAGGATTAAATTTGACCAAACTCAACAAGTAAACATATAATTGTGGTCAAACATGAAGGTAGCCTGCAGTACCAACAAGGACGATAACGGTCATATCAGTTAGTCCTCAGACGTAGAGAAAGCATTACCAGTAATAACAAGGATGATAACGGTCATATCAGTTAGTCCTCAGACGTAGAGAAAGCATTACCAGAACAACTTAACAGACCAAGTAATCTTCCTTAAAAAAATCTGATAATAAGTTATCTATCATCCAAACTGATCAAGAGTTATCTGCCCATAAAGAACTGATAAAGAGTTATCTGCCCTTTAACAGTAGATAAAATAATTATCATGTATAAATGGTTACTTCCACATGCATAAAATTAAAATGCTTCATTATTTACAACTACGTACGCCTTCAATTCATTGAGTATAAAATACTTTTCCACGACACACAACATTGATAAATAACATACAAAAACCCTTGGTCATACATACAGACTTCTTAAAACATACGCTCATTATCTGGTCATTCACACGTGCCCATACATCCCTAACGAGTATACACAGCACGCTGTCCCATGGAGAGTTGATCAATCATATACTTTAATAGACACGTATACAATAATCAAAACCACCATAGAACTAGAGAGATTGAATACCTCATACAAAAGTTGATCAAGTGCCAACAAACGCCTACAATCAGTTCACCCTGTTATCTATAAGCAATGATACAGAAAATGTTAAACACTATTTTTCTTTCTTTTCTCCTCTCATGAATGACAAACAACAATGACTCTAATGTTGTACACAGTGTAGAGATTGAGAATGTATGCCTTTTGTCCAGGTAAACCATGATGGTATACATATGTGGCTAATACGAAACAGTGTCTAAGGAACAGTGATCAATAAATACTTGTCATGATTCCAAATAATGTATCTTGCAAGAAAAACATTAAATCGGACGAACCACCCTGACAAATGATGCTAAATACCTGAATTTGTTATATTCTGAACAATTATAAACATTTACACAAACAAGCAGTATTTTGTTGGAAAGCAAAAACCTATGGCATGTGTGTTTGATCAGGTTTTCTCAAATGTTGTAAAACGAATTTGCACATGGTTAATCCATCCCAATAACCAGGGTCACGACCTTGAAACAATTACGATAAATAATTAATTAAGATATTTTTAAAAATAGTTTTCAGTGCCATATCAATATATGGAATAATCAACAAGCAGGTTTTGGCTTGATATTTTCAATAATTAGATTACAAAATTAAGTAAAAAAACTATTTCATGATATCCTCCAACCAAATCATTGCTCAGATCGTTAAAATACCTGCAGTATCATCAAACATTTATCAACAGACAGATGGTACACTTGTTCTTTAGTAGGTTTTCTGCTAAAAACATCAGTCAACAACAAATACAGCTAAATAACTGTTCATGTTTTCTAAACAATTCTTCATCAGGTCAAATTTTAGAAATGATCAAATTAAAATGTTAATTTATAAAGAATGAAAAATGTGCAAAAAATCAGTTTTAACCCATTTTTTTTTTTTTTCAGATTCACAAAACAAATAGTTTTATTCAAACTCATGTTTTCAAATATCAAAATTTCATGATAGTTCTAATTAGCTACAAAAGCAGTTTAAGTGAAAATAAGCTGCGAAAATTTGATATGTGTACAAAGAAATTAAATCACAAAAAAATAAACGAGGTAAATTTGCCCTTAGGTCATGTTAGTGTACCATATCTCAAAATGGTCCAAAATCATCAAACTCCAGACTCTTAAATAACGATTTACCTTTGTTTTGATACACCTTTCCATTGTCCAATCACATTGGGTCTACCATTCTTTCCTGTATTTTATGTTTAGGAACATCCAAATGGATCAAGTTTGTAAAATTGTTCAGGTCAAAATTTCGACATGTTTAAACTTTTTCTGTTTTTCATTATTATAAATACAACATTTATGAACATAAAAGTCAAACTTATTACAAAGCAATTCATGTACAGTATATAACCCGCAAAGTTAAAATTTGTTGATATTAGATTTTTTTTAAAAGGGATGTACCAGTTCAATCATCCGGGATGAGTTCAGTGAGGAAAAGGATTTAAAACATTGCAGGATATCCCTACTTAATAATCCTGATTACAATTATAAATTTTGTTGACAAGTTACATAAGCATGTTAAGACTGCGAATTGCCAAAAGCATTTACACACAGGATACTGTGTCTATGTGGGAGGAAAAAAGATCAGTCTACATGTAACGTTTCAATTTAGTATTAACTCATTCATCACTGAAATTTCATAGGGAACTATTACAACCTTTAAATTGGAAGAGTTCAAATGATTTTCAGGGGTGACTGAGTTAAGGCAGATAGACCTGCAAACGTTTATGCAGGCATCTGAAATTATCTTTTTATACATGCTGAAAAGAAACATCAGATCACAAGGTTTGTTTCCGTCATAAATGAACAAATCTGGTGCAACAGCTGAAGCTGTTTGGAACAACCCAGATCAATTTGTTATTTTGTGAATGAGATATATTGTCATTATAATAAAACACAGTTTGACTTCGGGATTGGGGTGAAAAAATCCAAAATGTTTTCCTTATTGAAATCATCCCTGATGTTGAACAGCAAATGTTGGATTGGAAACAATTAAATAAATGTGAATGAAACACATGTACAGTAACTATTTCACTGACAAAGACATCATTTAAAAATCTCAGTCGAGTTTCCAAAAGCATTTCACAACTTACCCAATGCATAAAATGTTTTGGTCTTTTTGGTTTATTAAAGTCTTAATAGAATGGTATATAATATAATTAGCAGTTGATCTTTGTTTAGTTCAAACTGGTACCATATTTTACCCTGCAATACGCCAAGGGGAATAACTCCTTGCTCTCCGACTCAAAAGTAGGGGAGTGGAATTATTACCAGACATGGACTTATTGCCGGGTAAATACAGTATGCTTTCAATCTGACAATCCAATATATAAATATCTCAATATAAATAAATCTCTCCAAACTTAACATATTTGGTCATCCAATTTAGAGAAAAAAAACCTCATTATAATAAAGAGTGTTTTGCTCCCATGTATTATATAAACAATAAAAATAACACCCTTTGTGGGAACACTGAATTTTTATTTTTGGGGCTTAGGAAAAAAAATATGTATACTGGAAAAATTTTCATACAGTCAAAACTTTCGCCTTTTCCCTATAAACTCATATTTTAGCCCTTTACATAAAACTACCATTTAGATAATATTGTCTGCCTATGATTGCAGTAATGATAAATTAACCATTTTTACATAGGGCGAAAAAGGCGAAAACTTTAACTGCTGGGGAAATTTCTATGCATACAGTAACTGGTGAAATTTACATCAAAGCTATTGAAAGTACAGAGCTTGTTTGTTCAAGAGAAAAAAAATCAACTATCAGTATCATTTCTTTTTTTTAACCAACACATTATCAAATCTTAATCTGAGGTTGTTTTCTTTTTGATTTCAGCATAAATGGTTTTAAAGAAAAGCAATACCAACTACCAAATACACTTCTAAGTCTCTACAGTACACATTTTTGAACAAACAAACCCTGTGACTGACTTAAGTATCAAATGGTTGAATGGATCAACAATGGAGGATGTAAGACCATAAACAATCCTGTTTGTTATTTTGTTCTATTTAGTAAATGCCTCTGTTGAGAGAGTGCTATTTATTTTTTCCAGGTTCTGTCTTCAGTACATAAAACACATATGTATTGTAGTTTTGGGAAATTTTCTTATTCAAAACAGATCATAAATATTCAAACAGCATTTCATCATTTATTCAAAAATTTATTTTTTGAAACATGAGAATTATTTTCAAATATTTTCTAACAACATAAGGGGCCATATTTGATCTTGTTTATAGATATAAATTATAGAGCTACTGACATTGTACACAAAAGTGATAGATTGTTCTCCGTAATTACCAGTATTGTAAATTCTGCTGTGTGTTTCATTTTTAAATATAGTTATATATATTATTCCTATAAATTATGTTAAATTGTTACATCACTACATGTCCTATTCAATTATGAATAAATATTATTTAATCATGAATCAATACTGACTCCTTATTAATCCATAATGTTTAATCATTAAATCCATATTGTTAAATCATTACTTAATGTTTCTTGTTTATTAATAAACTGTAGCTTAATCATTAATCAATATAATATAATTATTAAACAATATTATTTACTCATAAATTTGTTTGATTGAGAAATATTGTTTCATGAATAATTCATTCATCATAAATCAATATTATTTAATCAATAATATTGTTTACTCATTCTTTAATTATTGATCAATTAAAAGATTTAACCTTTGATGTTATTAATTATTTGTATCATTAAATCATTCATTTAGACAACTAAGCCATTCATAAATAAATGTAGTCAAAATATTCATTCATATTGTTTTATATTGTTGAACAATTCATCAAAACTGTTTGATATTGTTGAACATTGTTATATACTGCTGAACAATTCATTAACACTATTCTATATTGTTGAATATTGTTTTATATTGTTGAACAATTCATCAAAATTGTTCTATATTGTTGAACAATTTATAAACATTTTTTTCAATGTTTGTCAATAACTTATAATCGATAAATTTACTGATACAATTTATCGATATTAATAAATAAATAGTAGGGAAGATATAACAAAAAGCCCTCTATAGTGTTAAGTAGCTGAGGCTGATACAACTCTTCTATAGGTATAACAAGGACATGTTATACAATGTGCAAGACCTTGTTAGAGGCCTTGTTCAATTAACATTTAAAGAACATTTTTTTAAATGGATTTCATGGTTGATAAAAACAGGATAAAATCTGCCTATCGACTTAAAACATTTCATACACTGTTCCAGTACATCAGGCTTTTTAATGCTCATAAATCTACACTTTTTACATAAAATCGTCACGTGGAAATTCATCCGTCTATCCAATATTATTTACAGAGAGAGGGAGAAAGAATGAGAGAGGGAAAAAATGTGAATCTTAATTGTTTAATTGATTAAAGCTGATTTTCATTTTTCTTTTTCAAGAATCTCGAGGATGAAATGATACACATGAATCACAACACACGATAAGTATTACCACGTCTGCTTCACGACAAAATATCACAATGTACCGTTTTACTTCATGGAGGAAAGGACCGCTACATTAAGTGAACCTACGTTATCAAGTTTAACAGCAGTGTTTGATTTGAACTTACCTATAGGTAACAATTTACTGACTTTGGTATAGAGGCAATATTTTAATAGCAGTTCATACTCCACACACAAAAGAACCAATATTTCTGCAGTGGCGTAGCAAATTATTTTTTGAGTGTATGCTTACAGAGGGTGAAGAGTCCGAGACTGTAGCGCTGCTAGAGGGAGACTTTCGTGATTTGTCAATGTGTATAGACATAACGAAGCACCATTTTACCAGAATAATCCTAAGAATTTAATTTTGTCATTTCTTTCCTTTTTTATGTTAAACATTGATGGTTTATATTAATCATAAAAAAAAAATATAAAATTAATAGAAATATAAAATTTAAATAAATACTTCTGGAAAATGTGAGTGTATACCTGAGCATACAAGCATACATGTATTTTATACCAATGTTCTGTGAACTATAATATCCTTTTATTCAAAAGTTGAATATCAATTTGAAAATGTTTGAATCAGGGATAGTGTAATGCATCGATAAATTGTGATACAATGATGAATCATTTCATCTGTGAAGAATCTCTCAATAAACAGTTAAAAGGAAAATAACTCCAATAAAAAAGGTTTCCACCATTATTAAAATGCCATTTTAGGAAGAAACAGTGTAAATTCTTTGGTATATCTGTCTCGACAATTATTTAAAATTATTCAAATATGAGATTTCAACAATTCTCAAAAATGACTATTTAGAAAAGGATGACATTTATTTCCTTAGCTGAAGTTATTTTCACAAATTTAACTCATTCACCCCTGACGACACATTTGCACCCTTCCAACTCAAAGGTTGGAATAGTTCATTATGAAATTTCAGGGGTGAATGAGTTAAAGAACCTGATAAAGAACTAACATTTGGAACCTGTTAAGAGATCTGACATCATGTTCCGTACATACAGAAATTCATTTTAGAGGAAGCAGCCTCTCCAATCCAATTCTTATAAGAAAATTCTTAAATGACTGGGGATATTTTTATTTTTGAGTAATGATGAAAAATGGGAAAAACTGGGAGAAGATCTAAAATGAAACATTGTGGCAACATTTATGAAAAGACTTTGAGGGGAGGATTAAAACACACAGAGATCATTCCCCTTTCAGCACAGAGTTCAAAGGTCAGATCTAAATATGCATAAAAAGGGGGATCACACAATAACTTGTCTACCTGAAACATGTACTATGGAGAAGTAACAATGTTTTCCTTTTTTGCCAATTCAATCACAAAATGCAAGTATATGAAATATACATTATAACAATGAGAAATCACAGATAAAACAAAAATTGTAGCATGTAAATTAAAACGTCAGACCAGGTTTGAAATATGCCATCAGCCCTTCCAGTGAATGGTGTGTCGAGGCGTTGCTAGGACACCAGTTGATCAGATAACCAATCACAGCCTTGAAGCACATCTATCTTTCGATGAAAAAAACTTTCTTTCATTCCAGGAATCATCATGCATTTCCTCTCTGCCATTTCATATGTTGTTTTGTTCTTTTTTTTTTTTCAAAGATATTTTGATGATTGGCACAAAATGATTAAATAATATAGATACAGCTAAGGTTCATTCCAGCCACAGAACCACACCAAATACATCCCAAGTGCCTGACTTTAGCTGTAAATGCTGGCCAAGTCTGCAGCTTTCCCGAAGAGCTTTTTATATTGGATTTGCATCAGATCTCTGGTAGAACACGAACATATTCCTAGGTTTTGTTTGAAATTGTAATTTTTTTCCCCCCACAGAGTGACAAGTATCAGTCCACTCTTGGATCATAAATGATGGTTGATTGGTCAGTTACAATTTGTTTGGTGCATAACTGTCATCCAATGGCTATCTTTGTTATAGAAACAAGGTCGACCTTCACAACTGGTAAGGAGAATTATTCATTCACATGACTACAGCTCAAAGATATCTCACACGATGCCCATCGGTAAGCTACACTTGTTTCTGACACGCTAATTCTGACTAAATGGGTTTTAGCCTAGCTTCCGTTGCTGTTTCTATGTTCTAGAGGGGGTTTGAAGTTTTCTGAGCTAGGGCTATTAGCGATAGCCGCACCATACATCTTGCTAGCTTTGGTTGTCATCTGAGCCATCATTTGTGTAGAGGTTTTGTATCCACTAATGATTTCGTCCTTCCATTGGTTAATCAGTACTCGGTCCTGTTAACAAAATCAAACCATTGTTCGATATCAGTAATCATTCTAGATATTTCACGAGATTCTCACAACTCTGTTTTGGGAATTACTGTATACCAGCAAATGTTCACACCATATAGAAATATTAGAAAAACAATTAATGTAAGCACTGTTAATCAATACAACGCTTTACGTAAAATTTCATACAAACTACCAAAATCAAATGAAAAGAGTTCAAAGCTCAAAATATATTTTATAAATGGACAATAGCACTTAATTAATCAAAACATTCATCAATTAGAGAAGTAAAATTCTGGACACAACATTCAATAACTGACATGTATTTTATTGTCCATCTCAGTTTTAATAATATGGTGAATTGGTCACTAGAGACTTCACTTACAGGAGATGTGATGGCCAGTTTTGTGTCGTTTTTCTGCACTATGACTATACAGTTCTCCGTTTTGTTCAGCTTCTGAAACTCTTGATACACTTCTCTGATATCTAACATCGACACCAACTGCAATAATGAAACATTACATCAAATATTTTATACTAAGTATATCATGGTATAATTTTCACAGATTTCATACAACTCATGTATTTAAAGTAATGGACAATTTATGTACCTGTAACAATAATGCAAACACAGTTACCTTCCAAATCATACTCTTCTATATATATGAGCTAGTTGCTGCACTTAGACAGTGTACATACAGCATGTTGACAAAATTTATCAAATTTTTTGCTCAAGATTTAGGATAGGTGTTGTCTGCAAACTAATGTGACAAAGGTAGATGTCGTACAAAGCATAAAACATAATCAAATTCATGCTTGCTCAATCTGGAGTACACAGTATCATATATGTCCTAATATGGGCACAGGGCACCTGTAATCGTGAGAAGGGGCACTCTTGTTGAGTAAGGTTTATTTGGAGATTTCCTGCTACAGATTATATACTACATGAAACATTTACCAAAGTATGATAGGATGTTTAATCCTTTCACCACTGTAGACCATAATGGACATAATGACCATATCAATGCACGGCAGAGTCTACTGAAGTTACATAGGGGTGAAAGGGTTACGTACATTTGTAGCTGAGTGAGTGAATAGAACTGTTTCCAGAAACTTTATAGAAATTTCTTTTTGTAGAAGAATTGAATTTATTTAATTGAGCAAATGAGTGAATGAATAAAATCATTTCCAGAAATTTTATAGAAATTTCTATTTGTAAAAGATTTGAACTTATTTAATTGTGCCAATGAGTGTCCCCTGAAATTCTCACGAAATATAACCCCTTATGAAAATGAATTGATTCACTGTACAGTACAGTACACTTACCTCCACTCCTTTGCCTCGGACCACCTGGCCATCTTTGTTCTTGCTGTAAAATTCTAATCTATTGGGATACAACTTGAGGTGTTTCTTCTGCCATGTTTGTAGAAAAGGTCCTCCAAGCTTTAGTACCTCACCTTCCACAATACAGTCTGTCGGACCTGGTACGTATGTAAAGTATACAGATATACATGTATAATACATGCTTTTCCTCTATGCTGTTGGATTTAGATGCTATCTCATGACCATCATTATAACATTATGTTAACCCAAAATATACAGTATGAACCAAAATATTTCATGTTCCAATGTTTCTCATTGGATTTTCTTCATTTTTTAAAAAGTAATTTTCCTGACTTTGTTTTAAATCCCATATTCATGAAATTTGGCAATCGGCTAAAGATTTGGTTTGTTTTTGTTTTTCGTCCTATTAACAGCTATGGTCATTTAAGGATGTGCCAGGTTATTTTGGTGGAGGAAAGCCGGAGTTCCTAGAAAAAAACCACCGACCGACAGCCAGTACCTGGGGACTGCCCCACGTAGGCCTCAAACCTGCGACCCAGCGGTGGAGGGCTAGTGGTAGCAGTATGTCAGATGCCTTAACCACTTGGCCACCGCGGCCCCTACCAACACACAGCTAAAGAATTAACTAGCACGTCTATTGCTTATATGAATATAGTATATGTACCTATCAATTTCATTAAATTCTAACCATGATAAGTTAAAAAGGCAAAAACATAATTTTAAAAGGAAAATTTCGCATATTGTCTATATGGAAATGACATCCAAGTATAATATTTATGCTGAGATAAAAAGTAATATCCCAATATCAGAGCTACAGGTAATAATATAGACACTACCAAAGAACCTTAGTTTCACAAAATTTAAACAAAGTCCCAAATTAACACAGAATTCAATGGGAAAATCATGTAACAAGAAATACTTATGGGACATCACTGAATATTCTTTATGCCTGCAAATTGTGATCCTGCTTTATTGCTAGTAAATTTAGAATTACAAAACCAACATGAAACAGAAACAAATTAAGGGTGATACCACTGAAGATTAACATGTTCAAATGACTCGTAAATTTGGAAACAATACTTTGTTCTTAATCAAGCTTTAAAACTATCAAACAGTAGATATTTGTTAATATATCAGGCTTTATCCTGTTGACAATTGAAGTCACAAAATATTTGCTATCACAACTTCAAATGTTTTGAACATTACCACGTAAGGTTAGACTGCCACATATTTTATATATTGTATACAGGCAGTTAAAAGTTATTTTTCTGTAAAAATTATTGTTGCATTCTCTTTATTTATACAAAAACAGTTATAGCTAGAAAGCTGAGACATTTTAAAGAATTCCCAAATCGTTAAACGTAACAGAAACAAATATTAGGACCTGTAGCTCAGCATCCTCAACACTCAAGGGGTTAAGTTCACTTTCCCTCTCTGAACCCCTGGAATACTATGTCATGGTGAAACTGAGGGTTCAGTGTCCGACATCAATTGCCCAACAGTTAGACATGGTGCAGACAAATCTTTTCTAATTTCTAGGTTAAAAGTAAAATCCCTGCTTCTTACCTGATAGATAACAATCCGGAATTCAAAGACCAAGTGTCATTAAAATGGTTAGCATTGTTCGACAAGGTGTCAAGTGAAAGTGAAGTGTTTCTTTACAAGGAAGGTAAGACTTAACCCTTTTTCAAAATATCATTGGTTCAATCAGAAAAAGAAATATTTTGCCAAAGTTGCAAAAAAAAAAAAAAAAAAAAAAAAAGATTTTGCTGATCTTTGTGCAGACAAAGAGTTCAAAAATGCTTTTTGCTTCTGAAAGCATTCTCAGTGTCAGCAAAACAACCTCACACTCATTTTGATTTTCTGATGTGTGCTAGTGCCCAGCTCAAAAAAACTCTGAAGTGGTATTATTGTACTGCTTCAATAATAAGAAAAAATACTCACGACCACGACCGACCCCCAAATCTATTGGAGTGAATATTGTAAGTGCTGATTTTCTCTATATTTATACATGTTGAAGCTAACAAAAATCTACCAGATTATTCTTTTTTTTTGTGCATCATGCATAGAAAAATGTGTTCTCCACCTCAAAAAGCTACCTTTAAATATTTCAAATTTCCAATCAGATGCATAAAAACTTAATTAGGTATTTTTTCTCGCACTTTTTGTTCAGTGTATATTGATCTCGAGAAAAATTTTAACTTAAGAATTGATATTACATTTTTACTCTGTCCCCGACAATGACATCAGAATTAGTTTGTTTGAATATTTTCTGTATATGATTTCGTTTCTGGCCAGTTCTGATACTAGTTTCTGGACATTTCAAACGTACCAACATCCACGTCATCTATTCTTGGTTTTTGCTTCCGTTTCTGTTCCAGCTTATCTGTGTCTGTGTTGATTGCCTCGAACACTGTCTCAGCTACTTCCTGCTGCCACCTCTCGGAGACAACCAATGGAAAATTGCGATACAGTTCTTGGTCGGCTTCTGCTAACTGAAAACACAATTTTTTAATTTCTTCCATTATTTTGGTCAGCTTTTGCTAACTGAAAACACAACATTTCAATTTCTTCCGTTTATATAGAAAAGATCTGATACAGTTTTGGTCAGCTTCTTGTAACCGAAAACACATTTCAATTTCTTCTGTTTATATTGAATAACAAAAAGGCAGGTCTTTGTCAATATGCATATCCCCTCACAAAAAGTACAAAAGTATCTATAATTTTTCATGAACCAATATTTTCCTCTGTATGTAAATATGTTGGGGTAGTCAATCATGAAAATCTCACAAATATTTCAATGTGTACGGTAAAATGTGAAATGTACACATGTGCTACTACTGTATATCAGATAATTTACATGTGACAAAAATTAAACAAATTTATTAAAATTAGAACTTCGACTTTAGAATTAACATGTTTTGATCTCCAAATTAATACTTTCGAATAAGTGTGTGGGATTTTTCAAGGATGTAATCAAAATGTCCTTTTTTTTTTCTTCACTTTTTTCATCATTTTGCTTATAAAGAAAAAATAGGATATGCACCTAAAACTCAGTAGTCCTTTCACAATTTACAAACATTTTGTGATGCCATAAACCAAAAATTAAGCATTCACCACTATTTAGTATTTTAGATTAATTGAATGACCTCTTCAATAAGAACAATCAGCTTGGAAGTATGTAATAAGAAAGTTTCACTTGAGTAGCAATGAGTAGCTTGACAAAGGGACCAGTCGGACTTGAAACCTTGCAACTTGTTTAATATGTACATTGTTTGTGTAAACATTAATATTTTGATGTTAATTAAATAAGTTTATGTAATTTCACTTTTCAATTTCACATTTCACTACCTACTTTAATGCCTTTTGTGTCTTCTTCATCAAATGATCCTATGTCAAAAGCATCAGCTGCGTTGACCTCGCCCCGTGGGGGTATGAGAGGCGGAGTGTATTTCTGTAGGTACACCTGAGTCCAATCAATTGTTCGGAAAAATGGATGTTCCTTCACCTCCTGGGCTCTGTAAACATTGGTTTCTATGACTCACATTGATTTTATAGCAGAAGATTAAGGAATGCTTTTGGGATTTTTTTATCATCATACTGGGAAGATATTCTAAATTCAGCCTCACATGATGAACAAAAAAACAATAAAATGCATGTACATGTATAACATTTATCAAAAAAAGTTTATTTTCTAAACAAAATAAACTTTCAAAAAAGTTTTATACCTCATGAATAATTTTAAATCCCTTCTAAATTTCAAAAGACAGAATTGGTCTATGAGAGTTATCCTTCTTTATGAAGAATATATCGGTTCCTAATTGCGTTTGGTGACATTTGGTCATATATTTGCAGATGTTTTTGGGTCGAATGTCAATGTTTCACGAATGTATTGATCTTGTAAACTGTAGTGTTTCTACAATAGTTATAGAATATGAGGTAGAATGACTAACAAGAGCGATATAATAACAAATTTCTGGAATTATAATCCTGGATCCCATTGGGCGACCAGGCAGACGATGTCTGGCAGACCGGTATTGATTTACACAAGCTGCTGGCTATCTGTCTAGTGTTAGCATCAAATTTTCTACAGTATCTTCAAATATATTTCTGCAAATTTAATCTTGCGGATGGAGGTTTAAAACACAGACCAGCAGTACACACGAACCACAATGTAAGAGACACCTAAGGGATGTGTTCCTTTTTATAATAGACACATGATCTTTATCTCATCAAATGCAATGAAATATGACTAGCAGCGGAAATCACTACCCATTATTGGCACATGTATGTTATATTAGGGTGGCATTTATATAAATTTTGTCAGTTAAATGTTAACTTTTACCATAATATTCCGTAACAAAACTTGTAATAATGACATTTGTATCCGCTGGTGTATGCATACCAGGGTTTGTGCAAAAGCTATTTTAGTATCTTTTTGGAATGCAGAAAAGAACCAGTTACTCAAAAAGAGGAAATTCTTGAGTAGAGGAAAGCTTACATTTGGATGCCATAGTTTATGTTGGCATTAATAGTTCTGAAAACTATACACTCTACTTATCTTTTATTGATATTATACCGTAATGTTTACTCAACCCAAATATTATATTCTACGCGTTTCCATAACGAGGAGATTTCAACTTTTACGATATATGTATATATACTTGGGCCAGGGGATTTCTCTTGAAGGGACCGTATTAATCAGACCCTGTACACATACATACCCTCTGCCCATACAGCCTAGCCTGTCGTCCACACTCCGCTGTAGGAGGCCCTCTAACAGCGCTTTCATCTCGCACGTCATGGAATCTGGCAACTCAACATTCTGCAGCAACAGAAAAATCAACGTTTTATAAAAAAGGAACAATCACCTCCATCTTCTATAAAATAGCGGAACAATTATGGTTGTATTCTGTAGAAACAACAATTGAGATTGAGGAACAGCTCCTCTTACAATTGTGTAATTAGACTCTAAAGTGTTATAATTATATATAACTAGGTCAGTTTTAGCTACTGTGAGTTTTACCTATATGCTGGTGGTAGGATATATGAAGTACCAAATCCGAAGTTGAAATGGACAATTTAAACTCTATAGCCAACAAATATATAATCTTAGATAATGTTAACAGTCTTGTCTACATATTTATCATATGAATACGGTGTTATGCAGTGTCATAAAGCCATCACATAAATCATGTTTATAAAACGTGTGTTATATCACTCAGGTAATGACATTACAATCAAATTGGAACAATCAGTGTGATGTCACGTCATTGTGAAGCGGACACAATTTTTATCGCTTCAAAGGCAGCCAAGTGCAAAACATTTGTTACAGATCACAATAATACAGTTAACTTTGTATTATGTGATTAAAAGAATCTGTCATTACTTTCTCTTCATATTAGATTGATGTCGCATTTTTCATATCTGCTTACCAGAGGCTTGCAAACATGGAAAAATTCAAAACTTGTATCATAAATCTAATATGAAGGGAAACGAATGACAGATCCTCTACATATTTATTGATAATGTCCTGCAGCAATCCATTTATAAAACAAGAAAGTATTGCGAGTGAGCAATCTGTAGTTCTCCA
>JAULCA010476630.1:0-20167 GCA_032360845.1 Crassadoma gigantea | reverse complement strand
ATCAACTGGCTTAACATGACCACACTACATTAAAAATATCGACCAAAAGAATCACACTTGAACATTCAAAGTCTATTGTGTATAGGTTTTCTTAGATGTCTCATCTTCATAAATCTTTAAAAATAGATTTAGGGTATTGTTAACAGTATTAAATTGTTTTGTTTAAATTGAGAACCGGGAACATAGCCTACCAGCCTGTCTAACATACTCACCACGACTGAAAATGGACTTAGAGGACATCCTTGGAGCAGCCCCCTTTTGGTGCCATTCTATATATACCCCAATATACAAGTTAACTTACCATTTCTTAAAATTTTACTGACCATTACATACATGTCTACTGACCATTACAAGTCTATTGACCATTGCATGTCTGCCTACCATTACACGTGTACTGACCAGTACAAACAAGTCTATTGATCATTACTTGCATGTCTATTGACCAGTACATATACAAGTCCGTCCACTGATCATCATCATCATCATCATCATCATCATCATCATCATCATCATCATCATCAACAACATATTACCATCAACAGCAACATATTGCCATCATCATACATCATCTTCTAACATCGTTGTTATCATCATCGTCAACAACAAACTATTGCGACCATCATAATCATCCTCATACACCATCATCCTGCAGCATAGTCATCATTATTATCAACAGCAGTGCATCAAACCATCAAAATCAACAACATATCATCATCATCATACTCTACCAGTATCGCCATCTACACATTCAATCCATCAATATATACCATCATCTGGTATCATCATCAATAACATATCAGTATCCTCTACAATGTCTGGTCAACAACTGGTAAACGTGTGTCTTATTTTAAGAAGTCAATTGTTTGCTGATATGGAGTATCGTCTGCGATAGACGAGGTAGACTGCTTGAGAGTCCAGCTAGTATTTCTAGTGCGCTGACCATTTATAAAACCTCCCCCCCTCTCCCCTTTAGCTATGTGACGATGGGTGATTGATACAGAAGTATGGAAATATGATTGTTTTTTAGCAAACATACAATACAAGTAACAAGTAGTAGGCAAATTAAGGTAATATAACAAAATCTGTCTATTTGCCATAGAAAAAACTTCCTCCACTACCCCCACCCCGTTCCCCCTCCCACCAAATATCAACCACCATTCTTGAAATCTGACATGCATTCAAACTACCTGACATTCGTTTTACCAAATTCATGGACATGGACAGTGATTCAAGCTATGCATACAATGACAGTTTGGAAATGTGTATCTGTGACCTAGGTTTAGATAAATTCAAGCTTGTGTTGCAGAGATTCAACAGTATGGAATTTCACTTTTCCGGTTTTTAATTTCAATACTCTTTTAATGGTTGATAGTAAGATAATCAAAATAAATTTTGATAAAACATTTTAACGAGACACTTTTTAGAACTTTTAAAATTTATTGTTTGAAATAATATACGTCAGCAATTTCAAAAGAAAAATGATGAAAATCTGGTCAGTTAATGTTCACTCTCAACTAAACTATCTTACACACATACTCAAATTTGGTATCATTTTAACTACTAGCGTGTCTGTAATCAATATAAGCATTTTTAATGGAATAAAATAAAGTAAGAGAAATTTTATGGCGCTTCCAAAGGACGTAACATGCATTCATTTGACGAAATGCATGTCAGGCCCTGTGGGGCTTTTCTTTTTGCATGATTTCAAATAAAACTTATTGTTTCTGTTCAGCCATGGTATGATTGAAGTACTTGTGAAATTTCATGAAAATCCGTGCGTGGGCAGGGTCTATGGGAATTTTAACATAGGCAAGAATCCCACCTTTGTATTATATACCCGTGTTTCTCATTCTATCATTCATGCGATAAATGCACTCACCATCGGTATCAGTAGTAAAAAGTCTTTAAACTGTACACGAGCCAAACTATTCTACCTGGTCTTTCATTAACAAACTCCCGCAGAGACTCCACCATACCTAATCGGTGGATCATCACACACATCACTATACTAAACCATACCTAATCGGTGGATCATCACACAAATCACTATACTTAACACGTTTAAATTAACTTTCCGATATTTGTTATTTTATACAACATTATCACATAACATCGAAGATACAAATTGATAATCTTAAAAAAAATCTTCTCATTTTTATAACAATAACACACATACGCACACACATATATACATTCTGTAATATAAGAAAATACAAAGATACAAAGATATGGATAGCGTGTATAGGGTGTAATGAAAAATAAATATCAGATATATAGTTTCTATGAATTAGATATTACCAACATTAATATTACACTCTATGGACTTATATACAACACTGCAAACTCTGACTTATCTGTATCAAGGTTGGAAATCATGCTTTGATTTGATGTTCATTACTACTTCGGAAAATGTGATTTGTAGTAAATATATTTGTCCGTGTCCGTTTGTAAGGACAAGTCCAATGTAATGCTATTTTTCTTACTTGGTGTTCAAAAAGTACTTTATTATCTATGACAATTAATACACGAGCTTGTTTTACTACGAATATAGCAGAATCGAGTGACGTGAATTTGAGTTGTACATGCAATTGACGCAGTGGCTCGTGTAAAGGGGGACAACTACTAGTTCCGTATGAAACGGGCCACCATTCCAATAATAAATTAATACTTCGATATTGAGCAAAGTGATAAAATACTAAACCAAACAAACAATCATAAAAACAATCTTTATAGAATATACATCAATAAAAATAAAACCATAATTGTTGTTTATGGGATATAAAAAAAATGTCTTCATGGTACCTATAACAACAAAAACCAAAACAATATGTGTTTATGAGATATTCAACAACAAAAACCAAACCAATGATGGTCTTTATCAAATAAACACCAACAAAAACCAAAACAATATGTCGTTATAAGATATTCAACAACAAAAACCAACCCAATGATGGTCTTTATTAAATAAACACCAACAAAAACCAAACCAATGGTGGTCTTTATCGGATATACACCAACAAAAATCAAAACAATATGTCTTTTTTATATATTTAACAACAAAATCCAAACTAATGATGGTCTTATCGGATATACACCAACAAAAAACAAAACAATATATCTTAATGGAATATACAACAACGAAAACCCAAAAACAATATGAAAATATTGAACAGCATATAAAAAACAAATATTATTTCTCATTTAGTACTACTCAATTGAATTAAAGCATATTTGTGTAGTATAATACAGGATGAAAGACCTTTTTCCAAAATGATTGGTGAAGGGATGATAATTGAAAGCAAAAACAGAAATAATAATAATAATAATATAAATGAAATAAAATAAAAATAAAGCTGGACTACAGCTAACAAAAAAATGAATGATTGAAATGAGCATTGATAGAAAGAAACAAAATGAAGTTATACTGGATTAATTGCAATTTAATAAGTACATTTTAAGAAAATCGATATTAAGATATGGTTCTAGTTACCTTCAATCGATTGTAATAAACACTGATTCACAGTCACTTACGATGTATGAAAATGAATTGAATTCAATGAAATATTTCACATATTTGTATTAATTTGAACTAAATGCAATAAAAAAGGGTGATCGTGAAACACAAATTAAACATGATTCAATCCATTAAATATTAACGAATCTATCTTTCAATGAAATTTAAATTGTGATTAATTTGCATTGATCTAGCTCCTATCTTGGTAAGCCTCCAAACCATACGTTAAACAACATTGTTTAACATTGTCGTTTAAATTCGGTAAACAGTCTATGTTAAGACAAACAAAAAAAAAAAAAGCAATGTGAAAAGGGAACGAAAACAAAGGCGTTTGTTTTCAAGGATTTTGATGCTTATCCTCGCAGAACCCTAAACACCTGGTCTCCTTGAAGATTTGTCCGGGCTCCGGACAGGAATTGATAGCTGCAACGACGTCATCACCACACGCGATGTATTGATCGTATCTGTACGGATGTTTGAAGTTGCATCCATGCTTTTTACCTTCGCAGAACTCGCCTGCAAAACACAAACAGATGACACAGTTCAAATAGGCCATTTACAGAAAAAACATGACAACCAGTCATTTCCTTTAAAATATATATTACAATAGAAATTTTGAAAACGATATTACTTAATATGTTTATCATTAATGACACATGTTAAATACACCAATCTATATTGTTTGTACATATATATTTCATATGCCCATAGGGGTAGATACTGCACTCAAGATCTAATTCAATCGATGAATATATAAACAGGATACAATAAGCAATTTGATATATTCCAATGTTAACACGATAGAAGGGTTTTCTGTACTGGGTGTTTACATCATGATGCCAGATAGTATCCCTCAATACCAAACATAAATACAGTTCTGCCAATATCGCTCGAAATACGATTTCTAATAGATTTCTACTTTCCCTTTTGTCAACTAATTGATTACATATATGACCCCTTTCGGCTCCTCAATCAGCCACACAGCTTGTACAATTATGAGTCCCAACCCCCTAGGGATGCTTCCAGTCAAATTAAGTTAAATTCTGATCAGTGGTTAAGAAATCGTCGTTTAAAGAAATTGTTGACGTACAGACGATGGATAACGAGACAAGTGTTTATTCTAATCATAATAGCAGTTCATACATTTCCACGAAACAATGAGTACATGTATGAATGCAATAATTATGAGGTCCAGTACACTCTGTTGATTAAGCAATAAAGCTGTACAGACCTATTATATCCGTATCAATATATCAATAAAAAGGCTGTTGTGTTATTTTCATGTAACTTTCAATCTACAAGAAAACGACCGAGAATCGCATATACAATAGTTTATCACTATTTGTTCAAGAAAGACATAAAATGATTTTTTTTAATATTGATGCTGTAAAAAAAAACAAATTTTACATGTATGAAAAACACATACATATACCTTTAACTGCATGCTTTCCGTAGTCAATATTGTCATACACTTGTAGTTTTACTCAATGTGTTTGTATTTCATTTTAATAAAACTGAAATCTTATAAAAAAATCTAAGTAAAGTTGGTTTTATATAGATTGTTAAGCTATGAAGCGCATCGGATAGTGCACTGAACCGGATTTAAGTAAATTAATTCACATAAAAACTTACTTGGAATGACAAGCACAGTCACTGTTTCTGTAAGAAAGCTTAAACCACCATCGTCGTCGATGAAAGGTACGGTTAAGTTTAGAACTGTCGAGTTGTCCCGCATCGTTACCACATCTAAGTGGTATTCTTTAACGATGGACACCTCGCCAGTCTCGTTGTTCACTTGTGTACCACCAATGATGTTGTCAGCCTGTGACGGGTCATATTTTCCATTAATTGTTAATTTGATGTTTTGAATAGTTGGCCGACATCCTAAATTTGCAGCAAATATGATAACTTTATCCTCTGCGTTCTCTTGGAAGGAGCCATCGGTTGTTGAAATGCGGTATTGATTTGCTAAAAAAAAGAACGATATCTGTTTCATATTTTTTGATAAATTCATCTGCTCTTTTCCGATGCATTATATATCTATAATAGAAAGTTGACAATGACATCCGACATCGGCAGACGTTTTAATCATATTCTCAATGAATGAAACACGAATAAAATTGTCATGTTTAAAACTCACATCTATGTTTTTTTTATATACGAACAATTATATATGAAATATCATTCGATGTAATCAAGTACAGAGAGAGTTAAATACTATTAACAAAGAAATTTACCTTTGACGTGTATTTTTGACGAGATATCGAGCAGATCGACTCCATCATAATTTTGCACGGTTATTTCCAACGTTTTGTTGTGGTCCTGACAGACGGTACTCTTCTTAACATATATCAGTTCCAAGACGTTCAATTTTAAATCAAAGATGAAGTATTCGTTGGAATTACCAAATTCGACTCTACTGCCTGTCTGAAGACGTCCCGTTTCTGATTTTCCGGCCATTTTCACTGTGACGGTTTTGACGCCATCTGCTATGCAATATACACCTTTATGGATCAATCTGGCTCCAACAGACGAAACGGAAGTAGATGGAAATAGAATAAGATTTGGTCCACCTGGAGTATAATAATAAGGAACCAATATCATACATGCCCAATTTTAATATTTCAACTCAGAAATTAAAAGTCATCTAGCGTTTATTACAAAGCTTAATACATTTTCAAAAATATAATTAGTAGTTAAAATCAATTCTTAAAATAAAAGAAATTAAATATTTTGCATACATTTTCGAACAGCGTTCCAAAATATCACTTCAAATTATGAATTGCTAAAATTGAATAATTGATACTTATTTTATTATGGAAAATAAGTTTTACGTAAAAAAAAAGTTACGAAAACTGTACCATTAACTTGTGTCTTTATTTCAAATGCGCCTTGAGCTGTCCTGATGACAAGTTTACCACCGTCAAAGCAGGTACCTGGAGTAAACCGAATTTCGACTTTACCAATTTGTCCAAACTCAGTTTTACTGACGGATAAGGTGATTCTGGAACCCGTTGAATTACTTGTTGGAAACGGCAGTTTGTTGTGTTCTCTCTCCAGAACTACAACGTCGTGTTCATTTACGGTCACGTGACGTACGATTATTGAGTTATTTCCATGACTGATATTGGCAACGGAACTAACCGGTTCTGAAAATCAACGGTAAAATGCTATAAAATACAATTATCTGAACTGAATAAACATTTGATTTTTCAATAAACATTATGATGCTTAATTAACTATAAATCATATTAAGAAACTTAACATGTCGATAGTGCATGATTAAAATAATGACAAATCAGGAAAAGAGTTGTAGCTCATATGATAGAAATAAAAAGTACGCATCCTAATAAAAAGAATCTTTTCGAAGCAGAAAACCAAAACAAAGTAACGATTTGTTTGCATAATACGTATAAACATAAGGATTCTTAATAGTTGGAAAAGTCAAAAGATTGAAATTTCACGCTTAAAACATATGTAGAAAAAGGGCAAACTGGGAAAGTTGCGCAAAGTAAAGTTTGTGTTTTATTTGTTATTCGTGATTCATCATTCAGTTCGTACAGTAGGTACAATACTTACTTTACATTTACTTTCCACAGGCAAGTACATGTTTCAAAAGTCTTACGGTGATCAGAATATTTACCAAGATATGTTTTTTGTTTGAATCTTATTTTGTAAAAAGATAAAAGATGTTAACAACGGAATCACATAATTAGTTCGTTCAAATGTCTTTGAAAAACAATATGCAGCTGTTCACATTTCCGTTGTTTTTTCTTCTTAAACATGATTTATTGCCAAATTACACGTTGCTGGACAGGGAAACCTGCAGTTTGTGTCATCTTTGAAATAGAAATTAGTAAGCTCTTTTTTTCGATCATATTTCCGGACCAGAAAGCCAAACAACGTAATTTCTTCACGAATATATTCACTTTTTATTTATATATTAGAATATATATAACTGTATAACACGAAATGTTCGTGGGTATATTCCTTCGTGGTTTGAAGCCATTGAGATAGTTTCGTGGTACAAACGTTCGTGGTATGTGATATTAACAAACAGCAGACACGTATATCCTTAAATTCGTTGTATTTATTTCCGTGGATTAATAGCAACAACGAAAACCATGACTGTTTATACTCAACAAATATTTTATATTATATAGTATCAGTGGTAGCTAAAACGTTTACATTTACATCGTTATTAGTGGTTTAATTCATTTTTACAGATTTCAGAATACTTTAAACGAAATTGTCATATATTGTAGTTCAATATTTAATATATCTTTCAGCATCTGACATCTATTTTAATAGAAGATTCATTGCTTTGTGTTTACAGTTAGTATAAGCACAAAACAAAAATACAATAACATAGAGGTTCCTCAACGAGTTTCGGCTGTCATTCTATTATCTAACTGGACTAAGCTAATGTTCGAATTATAAAATGACATGGGGTTAGCAATGGGAAATTAACTAATGAGTATTAGATACATATATTAATCAATGACTTTTGATTGAGGGATATTTTTCTCCTACAACATTCAAATATTATATCAAGAAAATCATGTATTTTTCCGACCATTGAATATATTGACAAAGCTTATGACGTCACAATGTACACGTTAGATGACGCTGCAGAGCGTTGTTTCTTAACATCACCTTCAGGAAATTGACCAATACCCAAAGTGTTAATCAGATATTATTACAAACTCTTAGCAGATTTAGCCTAAAAGGCAAGATGAGAAAACCTAGAGTAGTTTTTGGAGATACTGTATTCAATATCTCCAAATAATTCTTTGTTCACTTTACATATTTACCTTTGTATTTGGCATCTGCTGAATTTATTGTCACCGATGACTCAGTAGTTGACGACATGGAAGCGCACTGGATATATTGAGAGTTCTCAAAACTGTCTTGAGTCATTGTCATGGTGCACGTGTTAAGACCGTTTTTTGTCCCTTCATGTGTACACGACATTGGTTTCTGTATGTTGCTGTATCCAGGTACCATCAGTTTGGCAGTTGTAACTACGGTCTCGCAATGCGCAACAGCGCATCTGAGAAGAACATAGTCTCGTCCATCTGTTAGATTTCTGTACACCACCGGTAGAATATTTACAGGATCATCGAGCCCTTAAAGAGAAAGATGTTTCTTGAAATAGTTGGAAATGTAAAGGATGTTTAATAAAAAAAAAGACAATTGGGAAAATACAAGAATTTTTTTCACTATTTACAATACAATATTATACGTTTTGTCTATGATATCAACTTTGAAGATATTTTGTCTGCAACATGCAATGCATGCGACATTGCCTTTTGTTATTAATTTGTAATGCATGTATCACATCATTTTATTTGTATTATGTAATGCAATCATTGCAGCACTTCGTCGGTAATATGCAACGCATACACTTTTAGTCGTCAATATGTAAAGCTTGCACTACAAACATTTTCTTTATTATACGTATTGCATGCACCCAGGGATTTTGTGTGTAATATTAAATCATACACTTTTAATGTTGTAATGCATGCAATACAACGTGTTGACTGGATATGCCAAACATCGCCACAGCACTATGTCTGTAATATGTTAAACATGCACAGTCTTTTTACTGTTATGTTTAATGC
Organism: Crassadoma gigantea; assembly: GCA_032360845.1. Classification (NCBI taxonomy): domain Eukaryota; kingdom Metazoa; phylum Mollusca; class Bivalvia; order Pectinida; family Pectinidae; genus Crassadoma; species Crassadoma gigantea. The sequence continues at coordinate 11,029 of JAULCA010476630.1, read as the reverse complement.
ATGCATTACAACATTTTGTCTTTACCATATACTACATGCATCACATCATTTTGTTTATACATTTACTGCTACCATTGTAACATTTTATCTTTAATATGTTATGCATGTACTACAGCATGATGTCTGTAATATACAATGCATACACAACATCATTTTGTGTTTACTCATGTGTTATGTGATACATTTCTTTTATGATTAAACAAGTATTATCATTCGGTCGTGTGATGTGACTTTACGTAGAACTGATAAGGTCAGAATATAAAAGGTCAATATACGTACCATGTTTTTCAATTGTTATGGAGGGAAGTCGCTGTAAAATCTGTTCACTAGCATTTCGAAGGACGACTTGAAAGGTTCCTACCTGGTAACAGGCGCTTGCATTTGGGTTTGAATAATGCAAATAACCATCCTTGACATAGAAATGAATTTCATTTAAGGTCGTGTCTGTTTTGTTGAGGGGTATGATGATTTCTCCGTTGCCATCACTGATATATTTACTTGCATTAAGAAGTACCGCTTCCGTGTACTTTTCTGATATTGGACATTTGGTTTCCCCTTCTGGAGTAACAGTGCAGTCTGAAACATATTGAAATCAAACAAGCTGCTTTTTGAAGAACATTATCAATGTCTGCATTCATTTCTGCTGATAAGTCACGTATGCTGAAAGACCTGTGCACGTGCGTTTATCGATTGATGCATATGGACATGTCCTTATCCTATGTTCATACCAATATTCTTCGTTCTTCCTATGTTTCATTTTGACGCTTATATCGTCATTATAAAAATGCAACATTCGTAATACAATATACTTCGTATTATCTTTTAAAATTCTTTTTTTAAAAACCTTTTTTTAAAATATGACGTCATAATTTGGAAACTTTACTTCACTGGGATACAATGATAACAAAATATTATGACATACAAGTCCTGACATTGGTCAGGTAAAACGTTATTTTTTACAATAACTAAATTTACCTGTAAAGTAAATAAATAAACAAATTATATACAACCAAAGCAACACAAATCCTGGCCAAGTCCCATTGTTTTCTCCGTTTTACGCTGTTACAAAATCGACAACCTCAAGGTTCGTTTCACTGACTTAACTTGCATGTCGCATACTGTTTCCATGAAACAGTAACCTTTGATCACTATTAAATGCAATAACAGTGAAGCAGTCAGATCTATGTGCCAGACAAAAATGACTAGAAACGACGATTAAGTAGTCATTAATTAATTCTTTTAGATAAATGTATGAAACCTTATTGTTACGGACTTTTATCATTACAATATTGGCGTTTTGTTTTCTCCACAACACAGTATTTGAAAATTCAAAAGTGATAAAAACCCATGCTGGTATAAGCATAAACACAACAAAATTTGTAGATTCAAAAGCAAAATAAAGTAGCATTTTACTACATGGTTTTAAAGAAAAAGGCAAAGCCTTGCAAGACCATCCATATTCCACAATCGGTAATAATTTCTATATTTAACAAACATTACACTTATGTTAATAAACTACTGTTATACAATTATCCTGATATATCCTTCTTGCACTCAGCCATCAAAAGATGTCCTTGCAACCAATTCTGGGCTCTTGAGATGAAATAGTGTATGGGTAGTAAGAACGAAGGGTGGGATCAATGAAAAGGTACATATCCAGAATTAGAGTGCGGGCTGAATGACTGTGTGTAATGTCATATTATTAAATGCTGCATGCTTTCCTTCGTCGGAATAATACCCGAAATCGAACAGAAGCTTTGAAGGTTTTATTACAAATCTCAATAATGTTCACAGACTTTAAAATGGAGGCTACAGACTAGTACAAGTCTCAGGGACTTATGTTCTAGCCAAATGTTGAAACCGATAACAAGACAGAGGAAAAAAGAAACACTGGTTTGGAATGTGTTTTATTGATGCAACAAGCCAATCAAAGTAAATGTTTTACTTCAGTTTACGCATCATAGAATGAATATGAGGGAGAGGAAAATGGTGTCATTTTTGATGATGTTAAAGCATATTTCCTCGGCCGGGTGAGTTTATTTCTGATGAAATATCTGTCTGCAAACAGTTTACCAAATTGAATCAATGATATTTGTAAATCAATAAACAGATGTAATTGTGTAATGTGTATGATCTTAGTGTAGTTGTATAAAAGAAATATCAAATTGTAATAGAAACTTTGGTTAACGAAGCAGTTATTGAGCAAACGATGCGGATCTTATTAGCTTTATGCAAGGATGAGTTTAAAAGTTATATACCACCCCTGCTTTATGTACCCCCGCCCCCGATTAGACCGAATTCGCTCTCTTTGATGATTAGCTTGTTTTGTCAGAACGTACCTTTGGGTTGTTCGGCTGATCCGGCTTTTGCAATTAAAACTGTTACAGAGATGCCAAAGCCTACTAATAACCCCGCCACTACTATCAAGCAAAATAACGGTTTCTGTAAAAAGAACGTAGAAAATGCATGCTATGTATAAAGTAAGAAAGTGCTGTCAGTGTATATCTAACATAGAACATTTATAGATATCGAACGTCAGAGTTCTCCCCTGCTTTTTTTAAACTGATATGTTTCATTTTCAACAAACGTTGAAGACGGACACGCTCAATAATACTTTATTATATTAAGGGTAGTCATTGTGGCCCTTAGTTTTTGATTAAATAAGTACTTTTTTTCCTCTTATCTTTATATTTGTGCATACTACATTAATGATATGATAATCATGCTAATTATATTTTAATCATGCAAAGGAAATTGACATTTAAATTAATTCTAAACATCCACCACTATCACAAATTTGGTAATATAGTGTCTTAATTACACATGCTACATGCTTCTAGATATACACGAATGTGCTGCAATAGTTATGAATGGAGGTAGAGTAATATATTACAAGTAGACTTACCTTGGCTCTTCGACCCAGGTTCTTTTTATCCTGGGTAAAAAATAACGAAAATAATTATGTTAGGAAGTGATATTGGCAATTTGTTTTTTCTTGAAGTAAGAAATATAAAATACAATAGAACAAATCCTCTTTGGTGATAGCAATTGTTATTGGTTATTAACTAAAGATTCTACGTTGATGATTATTCAACCAATCAAATAGAATGTCTAACAAAAAAAACACACACTTTTGTGAAAGTGTTTATGTTCACATTACATGCAATTGACGTTTCGCTACCCATCGCCACCCATCAAATAGGACTCTTCTCAATAAGATCGATTTAAAGTCGTAAAGAGTATTTCAACATATAATGGTTTCCCTGAAGGATCCCTGTCCCACTGAACTGTAAATTTTCTGATTTACAGTTATCTCCCTTTATTTTTGTTTTAGATGTATATGTAAACATATATGCTATACCACGTTTGGTTACCATGTTATATACCATCGCTCGGTTCGACCGATAGTACAACGCGCTGAAGTGACTAGGATTTGAATCTCGAGCTATCATTGCTGAATCTTTAATACTCAGAACATTTTCGTTTATTTGTTTTCTTTTGCTTTGCGTATTAGTTTATTCCGATTACCTTGCGTAGTTACAGTATGTGGAAGTGGTCTTGGATACGTAATTACCTTATATATTTAAGGTAGTATAACATATAAAATGATAAAATTGATACTGATTATACAAAGTATAGGACTTAAGAAACCAATAATTTCTAATGACGTCACGCTTTACAAAAATGTCATAATGGATAAAGCAGATATGTGCCGAAATATTCTACCGTGTTTCCGTTCATATCTGACCAGAAAATAGACGAATGTGAATGAAGTGAATAGAAAAATTCTATTTGTTTGTTATCAATTTTGATATGTGTCATAGGGAAAGAATGAATGTTTTATTAAGTTCGTGCATGTAAAATCCATGATCTCCAAAGCAAAACTGTAATAAGTTATTTTTTTTTACTATTTTGAATTAGTGCATTATTACATTGTTAAGTGTGTGTAGTCCCAAAATTGCTACTTACTCTCAAAGTGGTTTCATTGATGTCCGTTGACGGCGTATCTTTGGTAGGCTACAAAATAAAATAATGCCATGTTTATGAAATATTAAAGAAAAGCGTTACCAAAAAGTATGTATAAAAACATACATCTGGATAGCAATATAACAAAAATGACAACTGTGAATAACATGGTTGAAAACCTTTTACTATTTTTTCGTATTTCATAAAGTTTTTTTCTACTTTGGTAACAGTACCAAAGGAAATTGTACATATGCGAAATTCTAAAACATAATTTTAAGACGACCATAAATATCGCCATCTGTTATCTTAATTCAGCGTCTAAAAACTTTCTCGTCGTCGTCATTTAATTTGGTATAACAAAGAGTGATACTCATCATACTAGGTACAGTATAATACACAGACATGTGATATCGCTTTATTTTCGTTCTTGTGTTTTTAATTAGTACTTTATCTCCTAATTTTTTCTATCGTTCATCTTTCGGTGAGAACCATCACACTCTAATTTTGCTGAGAAAATGCCTTCAACATTAAACACAGGCAGTCTTAATTATTCTAAGAGTTATATATCAGTTGGTCCTAACTATTGTCTTCCTCAGAAACTCAACTTGCTACCAACCTTAGATTACATCTGTTCAAGAAAATGTGTTTTAAATCATCCAATCTAGATCTTATACTTTTTACATTTGAATAATTTGTAGGAATAAGTCCCTGCTTAGAACATAAGATACCAGATCTGTTATTTTCTACAGACTTTATGTACAAAATTTTAAAATCATATTCATATAAAACTTTCTCCCCCTTTATAAATAGAGATATTACTGTGATCGTATTATTTCCATCGGTTCTTTTCTATTGCCTTTGAGAAAAGGTTTGCTCTTGTCTAAAAGAAATACGAAAATCTTGGTTATGTGCCCTTCAATTTAACTATCTTATCAAAGGTATTACAGTGTTACATAATATTTACGAGTATTCCTAATTGCAATCATACCGTCCATTTTCTTTCGAATTTCCTTTTCTCCATGCCCCAAACCCCGCTCTATCTTTCAATGTACTTCCCTCTTCCCTATCTTGAAGAAAACCAATGCTCGTAAGTTTGCGTTATGCCTACGTATATATTCATAAAAAGGAAAATATAACTTATTTGTTTATATTATTCGTAGTATGCAGAAGTTGGTCTACATATATACTTTATGTAGTTCCTCTATCTTTATCTTATTACTATTTTGAAGACTTACACCTGTAAGTAGAGTTAACCAGGACCTCCCTTTTATTTAAATTCTCCCAAACTTTAATATGCCTCTTCTTTAACTGAATCTTGGTTTCTTTTCTTTTTATATTTCTTAATTCTAATGATTATAATTTGTGTATTGTGTGTGTGAGTGTGTGTAAGTATATGATGTAAGATTTAAGTGAATGTGATGAGATCGAATGATGTTGATGATTGTATAATAATGATAATAATGATTGATGATGATGATTGTATGATGGTGATTGTATGTTGTTGATGAGGATCATTGTATAATGATGATAATGGATGATGGCGATGATTATTGAATAATTAGATATGAAAGACGACGACGACGACAACGACGACGACGACGATGATGATGATGATGATCATGATGATGATTGTATATGAAAGATAATGATAACGATGATATTGAAGAATAATGAGCATTATGTAATGTGATAATGATGATGATGATGAGATCATAATGATGATGAGATCATGATGATGATGATGAACTATGTCCATGTGCATATATATATTTATATGTAATAAAAAACATGGAAAAATAAGCCATTGAAAAAGAAATTAAACATTACTCTTTAGATAAACTGGTAATGCAATGAAAACGATATGATTTTAAGAGTAAGAGTGAAATGCTGTACGAGTACATCGGGTTAGGCAAATATGCAAGTTGTGCTAAAATAGCCGCATTGAACAACTTTTAAACGAATTATCGCTAATGAGTTATGATTGCATGCTTAAGAGAGAACATTCAAACCAATGTGAAGATTATGCTGAGCATATGCATTTTGTTCGTATAAGTATAGGTTTGTTTGTTTAAGTAAAGGTTTGTTTGTATAAGTATAGGTTTGTTTGTATAAGTATAGCTTTGTTTGTTTAAGTATAGGTTTGTTTGTATCATGTCGCGGTGGCCTTTGAACCGTGTTACGAAGCGTAACCGTATCACGCATCGACCTTGAATGGAATGCTTGTAATCGTCCAGCGGGATATATATGGTGAAAGGAACGCGTGTTATGTAATATTAAGGAAAAAGACTATAGATATAATGATCAACTTTCTATATACATGTAGTTTAGATTATCGGGCGATAATTACAACGGAACTCAGCTTCGCCGATTATGCAATTTTCCCGGGTTCCGTTTAAGCTATCACCTGATAACCCTAAACTAGATAAACATTTAATCCTTAAATAACGAGTGTGGCTGAGTATGCATTGTCCCCAAGACAAAGACTGCAGATGGTTATTGAGATTATATTGGGAACGCAAAATACTACCAATGTTTAAACATAAAATTCATAAAATAAAGATGTTTGAAGTCTTTAAGATAGTATAATTTACAAAAGGATAACATGCCATCTAACTCATTCGTCAGCCAAAACCGTTAATAAAATGTTGTCATGGTGCCTATGGTAAAGAATGGACTTTTGAGTTTATCAGAAAGAAAGCCATCATTATTTAGTATGCGAAGGAAAGTTAAATTATTCATAATGGCTTACGTGATTTTCAAAATAATTAACTAATCAAAATAAAGAAATTATATAACGATATGATGCGATGTCATAATTCCTGAATATTGCAGGTTACTGCAATGTCTTGAACAGACGTTAAGGCGAATAAAAAATATTCAGAGCATATTGTCAACGAGTAAAATATAAATTACAATGTATTATACAATTATACATGAAAGCGAATAAAAATAAATGGTGATTCGAAGAGTTAGCATGCAGTTTGATGGTAAGTAAAAAATAGTCTAGATTAAGTTTTGAAACAATAAGTCTGAAAATAAAAAAGGTGTTTTGGTGTGGTCTTGTAATAGATGTTTCTTGCTAAAGTCCTGCGTTCACTTAAATTTTTATAGATTTCTTTTCAACGTAACCCTTAATGTACTAATTAATCGAAAGTACAGTTATATAGTGTAAATACTTAAGGAAAAACTTTTGATAGATAAATAAGATAAAACACACATCCGAATGTACAATAACCACAAATACTGCGAAATAATTTAGACAACACGAGCATTTGAAATCAATGTTCTGACCCCATGAACATACTCGCACCAAATCCTGTTAACGTTATAAAGGCGGAGTCTGATAACTGAATTTACGCTTTGATAGGCAATCGGTGATAGGTTTGATGGCAAATTTCAACGTGTTCTCAACCCAGTAGATAACTTAAATATTAGACTATGTAATTCCGTTTGAGGTATGAGATTATTTTCAGTAGATATAGCTGTGTCTCATATACCGAATTCATTACCATATGATTATCCCGAGGTCCCTGTGTTCATAAAGATTATTGTTTAAAACATACCACATAAGGCACTCATTATGTTAAAACAAAACTACATACATACTAGTTTTACTGCGAATAAAATTATAGAACATCCTTGACGACAGATTCGTCACACGAGACACCAATGGCATCACTAATATAAATGCATTACCTATTTAAATCAATTACCAACCTTATCTAAACTGGTCGTTTTACACGGCACGTTAGCCGGATTTGAGTCACTCCAGCACTCCTGGAAACCAAATTCATTGCTTATGATATCATAGTATTTTAAAAGTTATCATCCTTAAAACACCATCTCTCTTACAAGCATGTTTCCCGTAAAAACCTACGAGGAAAATGTATATGAAAAGGGAGCTTAATCTTGGTAGAATATATATTTAATTAAATTTTGAATTATACATGTTGGATGCATCTTATCTCGTTATTATTCACAAATTATACATAAGATGTAGAAAACACTTACCGATTGTGAACGTTCAGGCTGAAACGTCTGATTATGGTATGCTCCAGGCCTTATCTGTATAACCAAATCAAAATAACAACAATTTTAACAGAGGACTTCTAACCCAGCTCTATTTCTTAATCTGAATTATCCCAAGAAATGAAACCTTGGATAATACATCAGTTTTGGAATATTTAATGTAACTTGGGCGTGTAGATGTACTTTTCCTTACCACAAGTTTACCAGTAATAGTAATAATAATTCAAGGTCCTTAAATACCGCTTTATAACAACCCTGTTCGTTTGTCGTCTGAAAGCGGTTTAAAAATTATTATCCGTGCTCATAGGGCCTTTGCAACCAGCCAATATCTTACTCAACTCCTTGGGGAGCATACAGCCGTTGCTGTTATTTCGGCGCTCACACCTATCATTCTACAACTCTAGCACTGCCAACCACTTATTCATTTGCAGCTGAGTAGACTGGAACAAGTTGAGTAAAGTTTCTTGCTCAAGGATACAACGCAGTGCCGTGCCGTGACTCGAGCCCGCAACCCTTCGGTCACGAGCTCGGCGTCCTGCCACTAGACTACCGTGCCGCTTAGAACATGTAGAATGTTTCTATACCAGACCATAGTTCCTGCCGACATTTCAACTTTCTTCGTGATTTTCCGTACATACTCATCGCTCGAAAGATTAAAACTCTTACTGTCTATGAAGTCAATATTCTCTGCATTATGTGGTCTGTCTTGGCTTGATTGTAGGGATTATATTAGAGAATTTGTTTGTGAATCATAATGCATGGACTCGACAATACTATCTATGATGGGGGATATATCAGGCCAGTATCACGCATTGCGTTTCGGTTATTTACGGTTAGAGTTAAAGTCCCTTTCGCAATTGGTTCTTGATCACCCTCTTCTACAGAAGGCTGAAAATCCCTTGCATCATCGGGCTCCATTGCTGGACTCAGATCAGTATAGACACTTTGACCATTATTGTATGCATTGTATTTTTGTAAAGAGAGGCGACGTTTCAGTTCTTCCCTGCCAGTTATATCTATTGACGAAGAGTCTTGACTGTCCTGCAGAACAGATGATGTGTGGTTTTATTTGTCACTTTAAAAAGCATCATTTCAATACTACCTTCTAGGTGATAAATACTATTGTGGCTGATTATGAACTTTCCACAACACGGTGGTTCCTGATGGCTGTTGATATTATTTTGAATGTTAACATAAACAATAGACTTCCAACTCTGACGTCAGCCAAAACAGTTAATGAAGTATTATCATGGCACACATGGAGTACAAATTGAAAAGTGGATGTTTTATCAGATTACTGAAATAATGATGTTTAAAATACTAAACCTGATATGTTAATTACGTACTTGAATAATTTTCGGGATAGTTTCACTTTTCTGAAAAAAAAAACAAGTAAATAAATTATGAATCAGTTTATTCAAACCTAATCAAAGTTTAGAAAAGAAAAGTAACATTGTCAGAAATGATCCCATTTTAAATAATTACTAAGATTTATACAATAAAATTTTTTTTTTAAACAAATACATCATGGAAGGTTACTTGTATCACAAGATTTGAAAAAATAGTAATGGAATATGAGCAGTTTTATAATAGTTTTGTGATTAAATGCAAAGAAAAGTGAATTAAGTATACAAACTTCTGATCCAGAACTGTGGATGCCCTGTAGAAAAACACAAAAAACAAAAGATTCAAAAATCTTTAATCAATCGAGTTGAAATTATTAATGAATATGCTGTGATAAGCGACCACTATTCGGGGTAGGCAGCATAAATGTATATAAACCATTATGTCATATATCTTATTACAAATAAATCTCATAATATATTGACTATTATACTTTATCTATGTTCATTTATCAATTTAGGAATTGAAGAATTTAAGAAAACAAAATATACCTCCACATTTGACTGATTTGTTTTCTGTTTTCATATGCAGCTAAATTAATTGATTAGAAAATTAAGAAATCAAAACGTTCATTAACAACATCGATTTTATAAACTCTCCAGAGCTTGAAATCAAGGACATATTTGATTATTTAACTTATGAAGCTTCCTTCGATCTTTTCTTACAGCAAACTGTATGAAAAGCGGGATGATTTTTTTTTGTGAACTTTCCCTTTCTTAAAAGCACAACTTATCCTACAGTTTTTACGTGTCGCAGTTGATTCAGTACCCAAGAACTTGTTTCATTTATCTTGATATACACTGTATGTCGACTGCTGACGGACAAACTAACAGCACAGGATTTCCAAAGATGCCGGTAAGAAAGATTTTGAACAAGTTTTATGGTCGCCACATGGATCCCGAAGGGATATTTCGCTGAGTGTTATGAAGAAATTAAGAATCTTTCCCCAAGGTTTGAGATTCCCCTTTCTTACACTCAAGGGGTCAATAATTTTTTCTTTTTCCTATTCATCTATCTTGTATCATATATATAATGTAATGTTAACCTTACAGACTAAATTAAGGGTTGACGTGACGTCATTGTATTGTTGACGATACGTCATATCATTGTTATGAATAAGGAATTCTCCTGTATCAATTGTAGGGTGAGACTAATATGCTTTGAAATTGAGGGATGAATGTTTTGGTTGTCTAACCCAATGCTCTGCCAAGGGTTAGACAACTAACGAAAATAAACCCGAGGGTTGGCGATTTCTGTTGCACCCTCAAGGTAGAGGATGATTATTTTTCCTATTCTAATATTTCTGTTACAACTCCACTAACAATAATCTACCAACATTTTAAGCTAAAACACATGCGGCACGCGGCTATCTCCCCATAGGGGTGACAAGCTGATCTTTCCCGGCTAAAACGGGAGATACGCCTTTGAAGGGTGGGAGAAAGGAATATCACACACCGGTAAAAGTGTGGATACACCTGTCCAGGGTAAGAGAAAGAGATATTTGATACTGGAAAACGTATTGATACACCTGCCCGGTCACATATAGTTTAGTCTTCAGCTGAATCTATTGATTAAGTACTGTATGGGTTATATTTTATATCAATTACACTCACCTCATCGCTGCTGGTAC
>JAULCA010476409.1:2165-20179 GCA_032360845.1 Crassadoma gigantea | reverse complement strand
ACTGCCGCAGCGAGAAAATGAAAGTATTTCTTATTAAACAGTTTTTATAGACTGTTAATATATTGAAGACACCTTTTGAGGTATTCATAATACCCTGTTTATGGACATGTGGTCTTCACCGACAGATTCCTCTATAAGGGCTTTACTCAGTATTTCAAGAACGGGACCCATGGTTCAAGATTTAGGGAAAATATTTGGTGAAAGAATTAAGGAACTTCTGGAATAATAGCAGTTTGAAAAATATCATCTAAAGGACTATTTCATTATAGATATTGCTGCATTTTCCACATAAGCTGCAAAAAAAACCAACATTTTTTGAGATTTAGAAATATTGAAAAGATTGTTTGGAAATGAAAATATAGTAACTTTTTTCTTAGGAAATTGCCAAATTTCGGTCCCAATATGGCCCCAAATAACAGTTCGACTGTATATATTAAATAAATTTGAACCCTTTCAATCATTATACTGCTCCACTATTATTACAAATAATCTTTTAAAACAAACACTTACAACCAATACATAAGAAAGCTCAGAGCTTCAGAACACGCCTCACAAAACGTGGCATGCAACAGCATTTAAATTCACGCCATTCTGTCCGGCTCTACGAACCTCAAAGTACACCACAGTTCAATAAATATATAATCATTCTGGAACAGAGACAAGTCGTATGATTAGGGTATATAAATTCAGATAATTTTCTTCGGGTCCCTCTGCAATTAACCAACAATGAGGTATGATAATGCAAAACAGAAATGATGAAAACGGCCAGCACCTGTTACATTTAATGCTGATGTCAATATCATGAAACTGATGTGTCTCATGTCACTGTTACAATGCTCTCTCTCTCTCTCTCTCTCTCTCTCTCTCTCTCTCTCTCTCAAAAACAACCACAACTCTCAGCTTTCTGTACGTACCACTCTTACAAGTCAACCAAATAAAGATCATAATTCATTATTTGTTATCACTTTCAAACAAAACGATGAAAAATCTGAATGTGCAAAAATAGCTATCTATCATATGGTATCGACAAACATTATTTTTCTGCTCTAAAGAACGTAGCTTGCTTATGTTGAAAACAGGGCTCTCATAAAAATAATATTGTATTATATCTTATGTGTTGAAGTTGAGATGTCGGACCCGGATTTCATCATACTCATCCAACTCAAGTCGGGCAGTGCCCGGTGGAACAGATCGTTGAGGTGTCGAAGAAATCGTTGGGTCAGCCATTTTCAAGCTGGAGATTGATCCAGCACCAACACTCTTCCTGTGTACAAGGGTCAAGGTTAAACAAAAACAGGAAATGTCATTATGTGAATGTTACTCATGTGATGGAAGCTTTGAGTGGACCAGATCAAGTGCATGGTGCAAAGTGTCTGATATTTATAAGTTATATTCTGTTACTTTTTCATATGTGCAAATATTTCTCGCTCTTTTTTGTGATATACTAAGGGAAAATTTCAAGCAAATTTATCATCGAAATTATGTAGTAAAAGTATCAAGTTTATACTTCTTCAACAGTACTACCTTATAATGTAAGGAAGAAATGCGAGATATATCACAGAACCATATAAATTCAGTGGCAATTTTGCAAATCACAACCCTGATTTAAGTTAAATTTATATTGACAAATGGCAAACTTTTATGCATCTATGATTATTCTTTTATATTTCATATGAAATAATTTTAAATAACCATGAAGAGCAATTTTACTTATAATGTAAATCCTTCTTAATTCATGAGCAACAGTCACGATCAGAAACGAGTATAAAATGATAAAAAATGCAACTGTAAACATACTTATATTTCAATCTACTGGCGAAATTGTGTTAGTTACATGTATCATTGTTAGCATTATATTTATCTAAATGTGCAAGAAAAAAGTTTATTTATATAATTAGCTATTATCTTTTGATCAAACACCAAAAGGGTTACGATCAAATTGCCGCTAAAATAATATAACTATTAAAATAAGTATGTTTACAGTATGAAAACACATGCAAAGAACGGTGTGGAAGATTAGTATTCTATAGAATATTATTGAACCTACTCTCTCTAACAGTGCAGAAAGGCATCATTAACGAAACATAGAAACCCTCCCCAAAAAAAATGCACTTACAATTAAATATACCGTTATTGAGTTAATATATATATGGAAAACAAGCATGGCTGATATGATTCGATTCAAGTGAAATGTTTATTATACAAAAATATTGGTAATTTCAAAACGATTACATATTTTTGTAAGAAGGAAATCAGTAAGACACCAGTGAACTTTTGGTGTACATATTTATTGCGTGACTTTTTTTGATTGGGCTATATATTTGTGTATATATACAATTTCACAATTTTTCAATATTTAGACCAATATTTAAATGATTTTAATATGTCTTTATATGAACAAATTCAAAGTATGACTGGTTTAATCAATGTTTTGTGTAAGTTTGAAATCTGCGGTCTTGCCTGAAAACACATTGACTTGAGACACTTTTTTGTACTTAATGCTCTATGTAGAGATGTATACCTGGAAACTTTTGTTGACTTTTTGCCTTTCCCCCCTCTATGATGAATGCAAATTTATCATAACAGAAAATATATATAAACAATGCAATGCACATAATAAATAGATGTGAATGGCGAATTTCATATCAGGCGGAAACAGATTTTATTGTCATAATGTTAAAATTTCCTGGTATACAGTTCTTCCTGCCTATCAATGCGAGAGATATTGGAGATTTGCCCATTAGCAAAGCTGTGCCCAGATTTTATCTACATGTACGTCCATGCATCCTTTTCCTGACAATTATTAGTATAAGTGAAGTTAGTGAACATTCAACACAACGTGAAACTAGTTGCAACAGAATCAATCTAAGAATCATAAAAATGATGAATATCTTTACTGAATGTTTTCCTTTTTATACTGTAGATGAAAAAAAGTTCCTGCTGTGGTGACTCGAAATTTTATAAAATTTGAGGCACCGTAGCCACTTTCAATATTCAAATTGATGTTTTTCTTTTACCTTTAAGTTTGTTTGATTTTTTTTTATTTTGCATTTGTTTTTGTCGACTATTTGTTGGCCCTAATAACCTATCCTTGGTTGATGGGCCCTTAAGTATACTGTAGTCATTTTATATTATTAAACCATAAATCAAATGGATTTTACATTTTACTATGTTTCTACTTCAAAGACTCGCTCAATGCCTCTTTAATGAAATAAACAGTAAACAAGCAATCCTATTCTAGCATACATTAGGAACACCTAACAGGGTTCATTATGTGGACTTTAGTGTAGATATGATAACTATCTCAAAACAAATCAATCGTCATCAACACTAGTATTTCTTCCTGCTTCAGATGTATAATAGAGAGCGGGCAGGATAAACAAGTTCAGTATATGGCCATAGCTACATATCGCTAATGCGATTCAAATAAACTAATAATAATGTTTTCTTAAAAATGAGCACCTGCCAAACTCTAGAGGAATAAATACATTTGTCATAAGGTAGTGCTGGACTGGTAATATGTCATTTGCCATTTATTTCAATAAGCAGCTTTTTCTTAGATTAAAAAGAAATGAGCAATTATTTTTGAAGATAATTTCATTTGTTTGAGCTACTTTTTCCCTGTTTCTTCTTTTTTTTAACATTTTTTTTCTATTTCTTCTTAAGAAAGCAAACATTGTAATAAATATAACAACAAAAACAGAAAATATAAATAAAAGGAAAAGAAGTGAACAAATCGGGAGGTAAATATAATGGAGTGTAATATGAAAGAAGCAACAGTGCATATTGTAGGGGAGGTGGAACGTGTAGGAAGAGTTGAGATGCTGGGTCACAAACAGCCATGCATTCCAGGTTTTGTGGAAAGGCTTGTCATCCAACAAACAGTTTATAGTCAGTTACCAAGACAACGGGGCAATAACGTGGTAATAGTTTCTTGTCACATACAATTGGTGGATCGTCCGGCTCATGACTTCTCAAAACCTGTGTTCAGACTTCAATTTTGTAAATACGTTTTCATTTTATATAATTATTGACCTTTCTTTATTATTTTGTTCAATAGGGTTAAATTGATCATTCAAAGCTTAAATCAATTATGTATAAATAAATTATCATTTAAGGATTCGGTTGTATCTTTTTGGGCAAATCAATCATATGACTTCGAAAAGGAATGAATTAAAAAGGAATCGGATAACCAGATATGATTTCAAAGTAAATGACATTTTTTGGAGAAATTATTTCCAGTATAAATTACAGTCACAAATCATGTAAGTGAAGCATTCCGTGTAAACATATATTGGTGACAAAAGTAAAGTAGGTTTTTTTTTAATTTCACTGGTAATAATCGAACTATATATACCATAAATTCTTGCTAAGTCTCCATAAACCTTATGCTCAATTAACAGATACAACTTCCTGTAGACATATCCATTTGGAGTAGACAAAAGCAAGATATGTTTAAACAAAACATTAATCAATATGGGAAAATAATTTGACAATGCAAATTTTCTCAATGTAGATTTATGAAATTGCTTATTTAAATCCGAGTTTGGATAAGAAAAACAGTAATGTACATAAACCAATGAACTACAGCAACAAATCTTGTTAATCTGGTCACTGACACATTGAGTATAAACCAATGTCCTTCAATCTTGATAAACGAGATGTTTTCAAATTTTTCGGTGTAAAACTTTTAGTTTTTTACATTGAAGCATACTGTTTGCTATTTTGGACATTTTATATTAAAATGATCCTACAGACTCATAAGGTTCCACTGCAGTGAAATTTGAAAATAACTTTAATATAAGTTGCATGGTCATAAAGCATTGCCTTAGGCCATGTAATCTCAACTGTTATTATAAAAATTAAATTCATTCATTCAAAATTGAAATTAAAATGCTGTGAAAAAATATGACTCACTGGACCTGCATTTTTAAAAGCACACTAACCCTATACCCTATCTAGACCACAATGGACCCTTCCATGTTAGTAGACAGGATAGTCTATATATGGTCCAGAAGGGTACATAGGCTGCAGAATTAGTTATAGCTATTAGCACTAATTACTATAGCAAAACATCGCAAATGAAAAACATCCATGTTAATTGTTAAAATGCCATGTTAGCTAGCATATAGCCATTTCATTAATAACTACAATTAATTGTAGCTTCAGTAATCACACATCTACAATATTAATCACATAAAATAACTGATATAAACAAATCTGGATATGCTTTAATTTAAATTTTCAGAAAATATTTTTTATTTAACTCTTTAACAATATTTTGCTTAATTTCAGATTATCATTATGTCTTAAGGTGCATATTAACATTAGAACAGTTCAATAATGAACAATTCAACCAGATCTGAGAAAAACATTTCTCTAAACAGTTGAAAACAGCTATGCACAACATATTTCGTTTTTAGAAATATTTCATGTTTATATATAAAATTCAGTTATATTATAAAATCAGATCTAAGAATCATGGTTATATTGACAATGTGATTACATACATTTGTATATAAACTTGTTAAATCTCATTAACCCTTTCATCACCGTACAACATAATGGACTCATCCAGATAAATGCATAGTGGAGTCTACTAAAGTTACCTTGGGGTGAAAGGGTTAATATGCAAATAATTGTTTATTGTTGTCATGACTGTACAAAAGCAACCCAGAATTGTTTCAATGTTACAGAATATATATATACAAAGGTAAGCCAATTATATCAAATTAAAATGATATGACTGGGTTTCATGGACGGATCTAACCAATATATGTTTTTGATATATAAATATGTAGATATCTATAATAAAATAACTAAAATCTGAATTTTGTGTTTTGTTATTTTTGTTTGTTTAGTATTTTTCCCAAAGGACAATGAAGATGGAAATAGATTTAATCATAGGTCACCTTTCATTCTGCAAAGAAATATCAGTTCTTAACGTGTGTAATGATAACAAATAATTTACATGAAGACATGCATTTTTTATCTTTTGTATTTTCATTTTCTGATGGCATTGAGAACAACATTAATTCTACAAACTCCAAACTCAAATATCCTTAGACGACAACATATTCTATATCAATTCTCTTAATTTTATTCAAAACAACAAAGTCTTAAAACAATGAAAACACTGCTGTAGTATTTTGAACAGAATAAATTTGAAATGATTTTGAAATTTATTTGAGCACAAAATTACGATGGTCCAATGAAGACTACTTCCAACAGATATTTTGAGTTTGATTCTTTAAATTAACTAAGAGCTTAGGTGAGTGAGATTTTATTCCTTTAAGGATACACAGATCCAGCATCTGAACCTGGAGCTTTGACAAAAGATGCTCCGAAGCTGATATCTTGGCCGAACTTCTGAAGCCAGCGTTTCTGTTCGGAGAGCTTATCCTGAGTAGATTGACTACTGGCCGGGTTGGTAGTCAGGTTGTCCTGGAGTGTCATTCTATACTGTCGTAGCTGGTCCCTGTAACAGTTAGTGTTGGCTTATTATCAGTTTCACAAAACTTTGGAACAGGGCCTGTCTCACTCACACATTTCATTTGCTATCAGAATTAGATGTAAGGTTTATATGGATGGTGGGACTACAAAACATGTAAGGTCCCATTACAAGTTACGACTTATATCCAGAAATTAATGCAGCCCCTTTGGAATTAATAGTTTTTAGTATTGAGGTCCCTTGTATGTTCCAAAGATAATTTGAATTTGGAAATTTGAAATGCTTAAGGTGTCCCCTTCCAGGAACAGTATACAACATCACAAAATGTGAACTCTTATAAACAATATTTCTAAATCATATTACAATTATAAATCATCCAAGGGGAATACACCACTACATTTGGTACGAAAGAATACTCACCGGACTGAGTTGTGGCCGAAGGCTACAGGGGCACCCCCTGGTGGTAAAGAAGCACTAGTAAGGGGAGGTCGTCGATCTGTAATGAAGTGCAACATACTGTACCGACATTCTACATACTGTTAACCAACATTTATTTGCTTGCAATTAAATTCCGGTAGATCTTAATTCGAGGCGATTTACTTTCGCGAATTTCACGATCAAAATAAATTCGCGAAAGTTAATCACCGCAAATTTAGATCTACCTGACTTAAATTGTAAAGTGAAAGTAAAAGTATAGTCTTTTCTGCGAAAGTTAATCGCCGCAAACTTGTTGTGAGAAGGCTAATGTGAACAGTATTATGCTCTCCACGAACAACAATGAAAATGTTTTGCAGTGATTATCTATATTGCAATATCAACAAGAGGCCCAGAGGTCATCTATATTGCAATTTCAACAAGAAGCCCAGAGGTCTTAATATAGCTCCCCTGGTATTATATTATCAATTTAAAACCTGCTGAGTACTATACAGAATTATTCAAGAAAAAGATGACGGACAATGGATGTCGGATGCTGCGCCATGGCAATAGCTCACTTGGCCCTGTGGGTCAGGTGAGCTAGAAATCTATTACAGAATTAAAATCTTTCTGATATTTGATATATTAAGATTAAATTAATTCATTATCAGATAATTACGAAGAAACTCTACTGTAAATTTCTAATGGGAAAATTTCTGGTAAGATTTGATCTAAGAAACATTGTCAGTTTTCAGTTGGACAGTAACGAGATAAAAGAGACTATGAACAAACCTCCAAAGTACTTTCTCCATTTACGTTCCAAGGACTGCTCAGCTGACAAGACGAGGGAAGCATAGTCAACATGGTGTGACGGGCTGTTTCTGTCGAAATAAAATATTCACAATCAAATACACAGTCATACGAATTACAGAACCTGAGAATTTCAGAATGCTTTTAACTTCATTTTAATTCAGGTTTATCTGAATTAATCTCACCCAAATTCAGATATCTTGAAAGATTTTTCATTTTCATTACAGCATTTAGGTGACACTCAGTTTTTACAGTTTACTACTTTTTGCAGTCGTCGCTAACTGTAAAAGCATATATTTTTTGGGATTGAATTTCGCTGTTTTTGTATGGGGACAAATTCATTTAGATTACATTTCGTGGAATCAAAATTTCAAAACCCTGGTAAGTATGAAGTTTAGATTGACTGGTGTAACTAGAACTCTTATCAAAATGCTAACTCAGATACCCCTCGCATGCCCCAATTTCCCAATATTAGCATGGATGGGAATCTTATTGTCCATTAACTAGAGACAACAGTTACCAAGGTATACCCACATCTTATTGCAGTAATACCTTCCACTGAAGGGCAGCAGATAGAAAAAAATGTTCACTGTTAATAAGTGGGTATTGGCTGTGGTTTTAGGGTAGGGGGTCATCAAGTTCTGTGTGAATTCACTCTACATATGGGGGTTTTAGGGTTAGAGGAGTATCAAGTCAAGTGTGAATTCACTCTACATGTCGGGGTTAGGAGTCGTTCAGGAACATATGGGTTGATCTTGGCTGAAAGGTTAAAGTTTGGGAGCATCTAGACATGTATGGGCTGACTTCAGGTTGAGAAATTCATACTTGCACATTAGAGTTTTGAGATGCTGAACTTACATATAGGGATTAGGAGGAGCCCAGGCCTGTATTGGTTGACTGTGAGGCACGATGGCTGAGCTGTACACACCAGTTGACTGAAGGGGAGGAGTGTATAGAGGGATGCTGTAGGCTTTTCCTTCACCTGAACCTGAAACAGGAAAAATATTACCTATGAATATGTAAAATCTGTTTTAAATTCTCTGGCAAGACCAGTGGTAAACCCACCCTACAACCATTTTTACTTTAACATTTGGTTACCAGTTGAAGCTTATACCTCCTAAAGGAATTATATCTAAGTATTCAGTACCAATATTTCCTATGAATTGTTTCTCTATTGTACTGCATTGCTACTGTTTTTAGTATGATAACTTTTTTTTACACAGGTCAAGAATATTTTGATAAACACATGTAAAGCTATGATGGTAGGTGCTGTTTTCATTAACTTGATTTGGGAATGGGAATGTCCTGGTGTTTTGATAGATAGTACTTTGAAGAAAATTGCTTCATTAAGATTATTCTTGTCAAAGCTGATTATTTTTAAGAAAAAATCCCACTGAAATACTTCAATAAAAATATGGTATGAGTACATAAAATTTAGTGGCTCAATGCAAGGGAGATAATAGACTATTCATCAGACAATCAGTTATTATAACTTGATAAATATATAAGAGTAAATAAACATGTGACAAAAAATTTAATATTTCTTAATTCATTATCATATGATAACATACTGTCAAAACATTTTGATATTGATCAAAAGACTTTGTTCTGAAAAATTCAAATATACAAACTTACTTAAAATTGTTTATTAAAGTATTAATTACAATTCACCTAAAACAGCTCTTAGATTCCTCAGTGGATTGATGGATTTTTTTCTGCAACTCCATCATCTAACTAGATAAATAAATATTTTATGGTTGATGTCCCCATGTTTTAATCCCTTTCACAGAAACCACCCATGTAGCCTTTACCTTGTGTTCCCAACATAGGCGTGCCTGGAGCACTGTTGGTGCCAATCTTTGTAATGATATGGGCGAGCTCGGTGTTAATTTTCTGGAGTGAGGCTGCGATGGGATCCCCATCTTGTTTGACTTTCACAGTAAGTGGCCCCAAGGACTGGTGCTGGTTGGTTTGTTTTGTCAGTGCTACCAAACAAAAAATTACTGATTACAACTACATTCAATTAACACAGGAAACCACAGCTCTATCTGGTGAAGTTAAATGAACAGTCTTTCATTTAAGATGCCCACCTCCTCCACCAAAAACATAGAATTACAACTTGGCTGCATATGTATTCATCTAGGAAGCTGAGGATTTTTTTAAAGTTATTGATGAATTTTATTTCTTAAGTTTGCTAAAATTAGTATAACATGAAAGATATCTTATCTTACAATGGATTTGTAAAATTAAAGTAGAATGTAATTTCATAAGATATACATAGTGAACCGAGTCCTGACATACATATATCCTCAACCATCTTAATAGAGTGGTCAAGTTTGGCCTTTAAAGGGACTAAATGGTTAAAATTTCATTTCATAATTGATATAAAAGGTTATAAGAATTAAAAGTATGTTAAAAGTTATGTACTTTGTGTTAATTATACAGTTTAAAAGTGTGAACCATTTTTAAAAAAACATTGAAGTTGATAATCATTGTCAATATTTCACAAAAAGTGCCATAATTTTGTAAACAGTCTAATTTCATGTATTACAACGCTTACCAGAAATCAAATGCATGAAGAAAATTAACGAAATCTAACCATTTAGTCCCTTTCACCGTTTAACCTTGACCAGTGACCAAAAAAGGTAATGAAGTAAAGAACTTGATATTACTACACTGTGGTATAGATATAATCTAAATCTGTGAAGGAGTTTATAAGATACCTTGTACACAAGATATTCATTCAGAAGTGGTCAAGTGAAGTCTGAACTGTAACTATTCGACTTTAAATGTGGAGAAGTTGGTGTTACCACCCTATGGTATTAATATACCTGTAATCTAAATCTACTAAGGGTTTGTGCAGGGGTTTATTTTTTATTTTAGGCGCAAACATGTTCTGATAAACTGATTACTATATACCCACCGCCACTATCTGGGGAGTATAAGAAATGTGTTGATACAGTAAGATTCTACCAACTATTCTGGCAAAATGCTTCCCTCTTTTCCCTTATGATTAATATCTCAATCATCCCTTTTACAATTTTTTCTCGAAGAAAAAATAAAACATTTTCAACATTTGTTTATCTTCAAAGTATCAATCATTTCAGTATATTGCATCCTTGCAATGCAATGGATTGAGAATGTAAATATTTTTATGAGACTAAAACTAAATTTGCTATTGTGACATCATCAATTTCACTGTTTTCAACACTGAATTAGCTGTTACAAAAACTGTTCGAAATAACTAAACAAAGCAAAACTACTCTATCAAAATGTAAATATAAGTAATGAATATTTCAGCAAATATTGTTATTGTCCTATAACACACATTTCTATTGTTGACAAACTTACATAGTGCCCTACCAGGCTTTATTATGTTTGCCATCAATAGCAAAGTTTGTTATGGGACCATAACAACATTAACAGCTAAAACACTCAATGCTTAAATGAACAAGACCACAGTTACTGTGACCTTTGACCCTTACCCCTGATGACGTTGTCGAGACTATTGTCGTTGCTACTGATACCACTGCTGCCTTCATCCTCACTGAGGTCAAGGTTAGGCATACTAGCGGGACGGTAGTTGTGTTCAAACGGTGAATAATCCAGGTCACTGTCACTCTCTGACTGCTTAAATTACAAAAATGTACAGAGTTACAAAGTGGCAAATCAACTACACTCATTCTACAAGCCATTCAGATTGATCCGTTCCGCCTGTGCCCCGCTTTGATCATCAATGCACATAGCGGTGAAATAAATTTAATGTAGATGACATTTGAAATGATATCTCTTGTGGCTGACTGGTTGGTGTAGCACTTATACTTTCAGTGAAACTAACTTAAACCTAAAAATTTTATGCTGATGTCACCTTGTTGGAAAAGCAACACCTTAGTCTTCGTCGTGGCGAGACAAAAACTGATCCGGTTATTTTACATACAAAACATTCACAAATGTTACAGTATACCTTTTTTCTTCTAAAAGACAAATGTACAAATGTATTTTGTAAAAGCAAGCTTTCCTAGCCATGTTTTGATTCACTACTTACATGTAAACCAGTCCCCGTGTGGACCTGGGACTTCAGTTGACGGAGACGTCTCTCCTTTTCCCTGACAAGGCGGCTGCCGGTCCTCATCTGGGACTCAATCTGGTCCAGCTCAAGCTCCTCCTTCTCAAGGCTCTGTTTCACATCTGCCAGCACAGAGGCGCTATCTGGTGACAGGTTCTGGAACAAAGGTATACAACTCTTAATGAAAGAAATTGTCGCATATCAGTTGCATATAAACTATATTTTTTATTACGAGTGGGCGGTACAAGTGCATGGTCCAGATGTGTGTTTGAGAACGAGGTGGAGGACAAGCTTTCTCATTTGTACAAAGTGGAATTGGATTCAAACATATTTAATCCACTTTAAGCATATTACAGAATGGACACCAGTGCCTGTTGTTGCCCTTTAAAAAAAAATACCACACATTCTGAAGCATTCAAGATTTTTGGAATAAGATTTGTCAGTTTGGTATCAAAAATAAAGGCTAAGTTTGTTTTGAAAATCAACAGGAATTGAAAACTTTATGAAAAGTGTTCAACTCCTGTTTGTGTTCAAAACCAACGTAGCCTACTGAGATTATCCTTGTTGTAAACCCAGAGCCTTGATTTAATATCTGTAATGGCTGAACCCCTCCTACTTGTTTGTTAATTTTAATACCTCCCATGTTCGTACCAATAACTATTGTTTGACAATGTCAACATCTATAATGTCCTTACCCCTTGTCGTTGTTTTGTAGTTTGACAATGTCAACACCTATAAATTCCTGACCCCTTGTCGTTGTTTGACAATGTCAACACCTATAAATTCCTTACCCCTTTTCGTTGTTTCGTTGTTTGGCAATGTCAACACCTATAACTTCCTTACCCCTTTTCGTTGTTTCGTTGTTTGGCAATGTCAACACCTATAACTTCCTTACCCCTTGTCGTTGTTTTGTTGTTTGACAATGTCAACACCTATAACTTCCTTACCCCTTGTCGTTGTTTCATTGTTTGACAATGTCAACACCTATAACTTCCTTACCCCTTGTCGTTGTTTCACAATGTCCTTGGTAAGCTCCTGACGTGCTGCCTGAAGGGCTGACTGTCGTCGTTTTAAAGACTGTCTGTGTTTCCGCAGGAACTCTTTAGTAGCATTAATGGCACTTTTCTCTTTGGAGAAGTGTTCTTTGAGTTCTCTGTAAGAGAAAGCATCACACAATGATATTTCAAACAAGTGTTCATGTAGACAATACAAAAACCAACCTGTGCTTAGATGTCCAGCTATGAAACTGAAAGATTATTTATATATTTCTACAGGTCAGAAATGGGAAATATTCTTCAGTATTAAGAGGAATCACTGTAAACATGCAACTGAAAGCTTATTTATATATTTCTATAGGTCAGAAATGGGAAATATTCTTCAGTATTAAGAAGAATCACTATAAACATGCAATTGATTACTGCTACTTTCCACATAGTAACTTTTGTCAAAAACCTGGTGGTTCAATTTTTGAGACAAAGCAAACCAAAACATCAAATATTAAGTAATACAGTTAACAGTGACGGTTAAGTTTATGTGGGCAAATTTAAAACAGGGTAAATATATTTTGAGAAACCTGCTTATGAAAATATGATGTGGCAAAATTATCATGGTTTACATGATTAAACAGTAAAAATGCTTTAGCTCAGTCATGGTTGACTTCATTAAACTTTCAAATATCTTTTAGTCCAGTCATGGCTGACTTCATTAAACTTTCAAATATCTTTTCATCCTGTCATTGCTGACTTCATTAAACTTTCAAATATCTTTTAGTTCAGTATGCATAATTAAACTGTCAAATCTCATTAAGTCTAGTAACTGTCGTAACTGTCAAACTTGTAATGGTTTTAGTCCAGTCAATCTAATTCACCACTAAAATAAGCTTAATTATGAAACTGCTGGAGTTTGAAGACAAAAAGATAAATTCTTTCCTCAAAGCTCTCCTGGATGGCAGATACTTAATTGAATTGGCTGTAGTTACATGGTAATAATGATCCAGAAGCTTGCCTGCCTCAATATGTCAATGTAATCACAGCAGATGGCAGCAACAGAAGCACACATCTAGTAAGGGTGATGACAAAGATCTCAACAACAGGAACTGTTTGTGTCTAATACAATACAGGTTTCAAAGCCCAACATATCAGGGGAGATAACCTACCCACTTCTGTGTGGAACATGTCTGGCAATAGGAACCTCATCAAGACTATCGTCATCTGACAGAAGATCCTGCCAAACTCGTCCTCCAAATGACAATACATCATCTTCATCCGTCTGATCATCCAGATATCGTATTTTCTTGCCTCTTCTTTTTGGAGGAATATCTACAGGACAGCAAACACCACACAGAGTTTTAACAAATAATGAAATCATGAGCATTTCATCATTGAATCATTCAACCACACTGAACATAGCCATACCCTGAATAAACAGAGCTGCTGATGTTTCCTAATATATATATATACTTACCAAGTACATTATTTAATACCAAATTGTTTAATGTATTTTGTTAGCAGATCATTTTGCAGTATTTATAAATCTGTTATACAGAGAACATAAGCCAGTACAAACTAGAGCTCTTTTTGACTGTAGATCACATGTACAGGTGAACTTAACTGAAAAGTTGCTAGATGTGTATACGTAGACATCTTGACTTAAATATGTTAATATCATTGTACAGGGGTGGTATTGACCTGAATTTTTATATTAAATGCTGAAATACTTGTCTTGTTACCTGTTGCTGGTATTGTGTTAGGTTTTCCTTAGTATACATATAATTGACATATATACAGATAAAACACCAAACTTCCTGCGCAATACAACAGTACACTCAGACATCCATCCTTTAAAAAAATACATCACTTACCACTAATAATTTCGTCGTCGCTGAGTAAACCTGCCATTGGTGTGCGCCGTGTGGGTGTGGCATTAATATCGGGTGTGCCATGTGACCTAGCGGCACTGCTGGCCCGTAGTCTCTCTTCAGCAAGAGACTTAGTCTCATCAGCAGCATCAATGATCCTCTGCTGTAAGCTGTCAAGGTCCTTTCCCTTACGCTCCATGCGTTCCTTCATGTCACTGTAACGACACATTTACAACTTTACTAAAAGTGTTGACACTTTACATTTATTGATACAAGTAACTGTAGATCAATCACACTAGTCACAGCTCTTTTACTTAAAAAAGACCTCTGACAGTTATTTGGATGCAATTATAAAATGAAAGAAAAAACAGCATATGCATTTTCTTTTCACCATAATAAAATAAATTTTTTTCTTAATTGTTCACGGTGGTCCAACTGTGTATTGTTTACACTGACAAAGTTCTATTATAATAACAGTTACCCAATGTCATAATTGTGACGTAGCTAACATAGATTATGTACAAAACATGTGTGTTACTTCACACTTATTGTGTTAGATTTAACACTGCTGAACGATCTTGACAGCGTATTTAGTTTATGAATATCTTTTCCTGACATATGAAACTATACGATGACACAAGACTTAATAATAGTTCTGATTTCACTATAGGAGTATAGGTAGGAAGATAGCAAGCTGTTCAGAATAATATATCTCGCCTTTTTCCCACGTTTACCATCAATGCACATATCAGAGAAACTAACTTAAAATGCAAAAAAAACTTAATGTTCTTGGAAATGCTGACAAAGTCAATGGAATATGAAAGGTAGGCTGCATCCATCATTTAATGCATGGGTTGTGATGTACTTCTGAAGATGCATCTACAGTCCAAGTTTACTTGGTCTAGCACCTACACTTTCAGAGAAACTTAAATGCAAAAGCTTAATGTTGACACCATCGTCGGAAAAGCAACACCTTAGTCTCGCCTCTGGTACTTCGTGGTGGAGAACAGTGACCTTGACCTTGACCTTTAACCCCTATTGCACATTTAAATATCATTGTGTATCACCATGTAAATGTTTACTAAGATTAGTCATTTGAATTTGCAGTTAAGGTTGTATCCCCCCCATGGTTTACCTTTAGTAACAGTCACCTTACTTAGACAAAAACTACTAGTGTCTGCCCTAGTATCACACTTTTATGATTTGGGTTTTTAAACTTATATTACACATCTACACATCACAGTGTATCACTAAGCCAATTTTAGAAAGATAAGTCTTTTGGATACCAAGGTAATCTCTGAAAAAAAAGTATGGCTGGACAGACAGATTTATTGATTACCAGCTATAGGACATCAGCATCTCCAATGCTGGGCTCATAATAAACATTCTTTCGGTTGTGATACACTGGTGTCCTACAATTCTCCATGACAAGCTTACTTGAGTTTCCTGGTGTTATTTTCTCGTGTCATCTTCAGCTTTGTGATATCCGACTCAATGGTGCGGCGCTCTGTCTTGAGTTGTTCCAGTGTGTCGTTCTCTGTTGTTATTTCTTCCTGGATCTGTTTCCGTTCTTCCTTCAGTCTCTCCAACTCTCGTGTACTCAACTGATTGTTCTTACTGGAGAATGCCTCCTGTAAGAAAATCAAGGGACATAAAAGCTTTATGTCCAGGGCCACTTCAATTTATCGTGATCCAAATGGATGAACAGTTTGCACCAGAATTGTTCATTTATGAAATAAGGCTGAACTTAGTATTCTAATGTTGCTTTCAGGCGAGCCTTGACAAAGTCTTGCAAGGCCTGCATAAACATTTGCAGGTCTGCCAGAGTTTATGGCCAAAAATGTTAAATTAAAAACAGACAAACTGGTTTTGTATAAGCGAACAGGCACCAGATTTTTAAGTACTGAACATTCCAATGTATCTTCAGTATATCTGGCGTGTAATTTTGAAAATGAATTCATTTTTAGCTAATAATTCTTTTGAACAAAACTATATTGCAGTCGTTAATACATCACATTACAGTAATGTCTGCTTTAAGAGAGTACATGTCATGTAATTCTTTTTATTCCATTACTGCTTTACACTTTACTTTATCTTGCCATGGACAGAAACTTGAAGAAATAAAATTATTCTCCAACAAAATAGTAATTAACACAAACTTACATCTTGATCCAACTCAAAGTTATCTTTATCTTCTCGAAATTTCTTTCTTCTCTCCTCCAACTTCCTCTCCTTTATAAAAAGAAAAGAAAAAAAGAAAAAGAAAAACAATTTAAGAATGTTGACAATTTGTGCCTGCATTTGTGTTAGAGGTATTGTGTATTCTATTGTAATTTTTCCTATAAAGCGCCAGCATACCTGAACCTTAAAGCACAGATACTGTACATAGCACCCATCCCAGACCATTTAACCCCTATATAACTTGAGTATACTCTACCATCAATTGATATGGATGAGTCCATTATGGTCTACAGTATAGAAAGGGTTAATACCTCATGTAGATTCAAGGGAGGTGTGTGGGCAGGAGGGACAATTTCTTTTTAAAAATATACATAACAGAGATCAATCTTTTTTCAATGCCTCCACTAGGAGCCAAACCTGGGACTTCTGCTTTACTAGTCTTATGCTCTACGGGATGAGTGAAAGAGAAATTCTCCTTAGCCAAGACGGTAGGAAGAGGCTAGTATTTTACCAGGACGACGTGTTTGTAAGTTCCTAGTAAACCCAAATACAGGTGTATTTTTATAAACGTGAACATTTGACATGTCAGAAATTTAGAAGAATCTAAATATGATTGGTTTAAAACAATAAAATTTCTAAACATATGTAGCCATGGTTTGAGTTTGCGAGTACATCAAGTGATAATACAAACCTGAGTATCTAAATTCTTGGCAGACTTTTCTAGGTTTGTCTTTTTTCTTTCAAATTCGCCTAGTTTTTCTTGATATTCTTCTTCCTTTAAACAAGAAATTACATATTACAAAATATGATAATAATCCACACCTTAATTCATGTATTTATTATCGAACCTCAATATTCATTTAAAATGATATAATTCTGCTCCTGAATTATTGTCAATACCAAAGAAATTAAACTTGTCATGCTGTGAGATGACAATTTCACTCGAAAAAAAAACAAGCTTAAAATAAGCTGTAGAACAAAGATTTCCGAAATGTTTGCTGAAGCTCAAATATTTGAAAATAGAAAGTTTGCTCAATTTTGTAATAAATTGTACACTGACTGTCAAGGTGAAGAGCTTCATTTATAATGTTACCCTCTCCCCCTCCCTTACTTACATAACAAGTGTAACCCAGAACTTGACTTATAATGTTACCCTCTCTCCCTCCCTTACTCACAAATCAACTGTTACCCAGAACTTATCTTGATTTATAATGTTACTCTCTCTCCCTCCCTTA
>JAULCA010476408.1:19569-37198 GCA_032360845.1 Crassadoma gigantea | reverse complement strand
ACAGTCACAGGGTCCTGGGAATTAGTCTGAATCAACCTGGATAATACAGTCACAGGGTCCTGGGAATTAGTCTGAATGAAACCAGGTAATACAGTCACAGAGTCCTGGGAATTAGTCTGAATCAACCTGGATAATACAGTCACAGGGTCCTGGGAATTAGTCTGAATCAAACCAGGTAATACAGTCACAGGGTCCAGGGAATTAGTCTGAATCAACCCAGGTAATACAGTCACAGGGTCCTGGGAATAAGTCTGATTCAACCTCGATAATACAGTCACAGAGTCCTGGGAATTAGTCTGAATCAAACCAGGTAATACAGTCACAGAGTCCTGGGAATTAGTCTGAATCAACCTGGATAATACAGTCACAGGGTCCTGGGAATTAGTCTGAATCAAACCAGGTAATACAGTCACAGGGTCCAGGGAATTAGTCTGAATCAACCCAGGTAATACAGTCACAGGGTCCTGGGAATAAGTCTGATTCAACCTCGATAATACAGTCACAGGGTCCTGGGAATAAGTCTGATTCAACCTCGATAATACAGTCACAGAGTCCTGGGAACTAGTCTGAATCAACCTGGATAATACAGTAATAGAGTCCTAAGAATCAGTCTGAATCAACATTTATCATATATAGTCACAGGGTCTTGGGAATCAGTATTACGTGATATATTGTCACAGTGACATGTGGATCTGCTTCAATGAGGTTAGAATGTTTTTTGATTGTTTTAGTCTGTGGACTACCAGATTGGTCATTCATTGAGACAGAGACGTATAATAGACACCAACTTTGATAACAACAAGGACGCTGCGTAGAATTAACTCTCTGCCTTTGTTCAAATATGCAAGTGTCAATATCAATGGCACATCAAGAGAATACACACTTTGGTTAAGAGAAAAACAATCCATTCATTCTCGGTAAAATCTTATCAGCAACGTAAAGGTCTAATTCACCTTTGATATTAAAGACCTATTAGTTTCATTTCAACCCTTACTTCTCTTGTGTCAATTCCGTAATGAAAGGAAAAATCGCACAAAGGCAGAGAGATTAGATATCAGTGGTTTTGTGTGCAATACTTCTCTGTCCTTCTTTATGTCATTCGCCTTCAAATACATGAATGGCTTGTCTTGTCATCGTCAAATGATTTTACTGATTTTTCACCCTTGTAACTTACAATAAATTGACTTTCATAGCTAAGATTAAAACACAATTTATCAATAGATATTCTACATGAAAAAAAAACCTTGATTAAAAAGTTTTACCATATCAAGATTTTCATTCTTTGATGTGCTCGTACTGTAGTCATACTAGTTAGTATTTAAACATTAAAGACAGGAAAGTTTTTATCTTAAAATTAAAAAAAAAAAATATAGTGATATTAGTATCTTTGTTTGTTTCGTTCTTAATGACCCAAGGGGCTTGTGAGGTCAAAATGGGCCAACTATTGTCAATATATATATCTGTATATTTTTTATGACTCTAATGTTTTGCCTGCAGTGGAACAGGAATTATTAACTCATTCACCTCCTAAATTTCATAATGAACTATTCCAACCTTTGAATTGGAGGAGTCGAAATGTCTTCAGGGGTGAATTAAATGAGTTAAAGATCAAGGGAAACGTCCAGAATGTATCTTTGGCAACTCCTGTTTATTTCAATTTCTGAGGCGAACATATAATATTCCATTAGAAGCAGACAACTTATTCTTTCATCACCAATTGCTCACAAATAAACAATATTATTATGATATTGTAGAACCTCATGTTAGTAAGTCCATAACATGTTTCCCCAGATGCTTGAAGTTGAATCTGTATTAACCAGATTAGAAATCAAACTGTCCATTATATAACTGACCAATCATCTGGCCTTCCGAGCAGGCAGTGGGAGTTTGATCCCTGAAGTCCTCATACACGTGGATATTCAGAGAAAGTGTTTTTCTCCTGCCCACACAGCTCTAACAACCCAGGTGGAGTATGAATTGGTCTGGGGTGGCTGAAGCATTCAAGTAGGGTGGCACTATAAATGATGCCATTGGAAGCATGGTCCCACTACAAACTGAACACATTACATCTATGTATATCTATGTATGGTTAAGTGCTTTATAGTGGCTTAGGTTAACTAGATATGGCATTATATCAAATGTTGTATATTATTATTATAGGAAGTGAACTTTTCTGGGATCCAGTCATATTGATACACAGTAAACCTTTTTATACTGCCATTATTTGTCTAGCAAAATGTTGGCATTTTAAAGGGGTTTCGTGATAAAATGAGGGTAAATCATAAAGAAAATCTTTCACAATAGAGAGGAAATATGCTGGGGTAATTAACCAGTAGAGCACAATGAAACAAGGGTCATTATATAGAGGTTTTTCTGTATATTATCTGTCAACTTTGATTCTTGCTCTTTCTTTATATTAACTTTATTTATCTAAAAGGAAAACTGGGTTTTTTTTATGGATAGCTGATAAGTGGGTTTTTCCTCTCACTATAGTAAATATCCTTGTGGTGCTGTGGTGTTAACTCTCAATACAGGAGGAAACCAGAGTACCTGATCAAAACTCGCATGGTATGGCAGGTAACCCCATACCTTTTCACATCCACTCGGGAAATCAAACCCTGGCTGCCTTGGTGAATGGCAAGTATGTTATCCACTGCACCAACCAACAACCCAATCGGAAACAGTCGGCACTTTCCGTAGACAAGAAAATGTTCTTGCTTACGGAAAGTGCCGACGGTTCCTAATTGCCAACAACCTTATTGTCTAATACTATTTCTTTAATCCAAAATAGCATTAATTAAATTTTAGACCAGGAATCTTATATGTTTTAGATATGTTTCGATCTTTTAGTTGAAATTTTGTGCATCAAAGTGTATAAAAAAAAATCATCTCTGGTCTGTTTAAATGTTTCACATAAGTTTTAATTATAAGAATATTTAGAAATTATTTCATTTTCTTGAAATATAGAAAGAGCTGAGGGTTTCTAATTGCAACTACTTGCACTAGAGACTATTAACTAACAGGAGGCTTGCTAGGTCTACTTTGTGACAGCATATGACTGGCAAAACTCTCATTGCAATGTCAAAATAATATATGACGTCATATAATCGAATGACATCTCTCCATGATTTTGTTGTTAATTTTTTCATTTTATCATGCCTTGTTTGTGTAGAATCATATTTGACTCAGAAAGAAAATTAACATGATGACATCATAATGACATAACTATATCATACTAATGTTTTCCTATCTCATGATATTGACAAAGCTTTGTTGTGACAATGACATATCTACTTCATAGTAACGACTTGCTATCTCATAACAACAAAGCTTTCTTATAACAATAACAAACCTACTACATGATAATAATTGCATAGTTATGTCATTTTTACGATAAACCTTCGTTGCATTACCATAAATCAAGTTGTTATTAGGACAACAGATTTTTTTTATTCTCCATACCCTGAGACTTCCATAAGCTGAGGTCTTTTCTGGACAAAAAATTGATTTGATACATTACAACACAAGGGATCTCCTCTCATTACAGTAACTCACTTTTATGAACAATTCATCCAACACCCATGTCACTATTTTTCATTTTATTTTTTTATTGGCTTTGATTTTGAAATTGAAATGAATAATAATAATAAAGTGTATAATTTAAAAGAAAAAACATGTAAATTGAAGAAAAAAATATCAAAGCTTTCAAAAAACTCCCTTCAAAACTTTATTTCAAAGTAACAAGAAAATTACCTACAAACCTTTGTGTGTTTTGTCACACAATGTATTCATGTTTTAATATACCCTGAAAGAAATAACAAAAGCATGCGTGATTTTGATAAAAAAAGTACACAGAACACATATCAAACAATTGTTATTTATTACCTTACATACGCGTTTTGATCTGTTTACATAAATCCCTTCACAAATGGATTCGTAACCTAATGCTTCTGATATGAAAACTGTATTACCTGTTAATATGAAGCGATCTGAGAGCGCTATAGCCGATAAAAAATTCCTTTGAAGTAACCGCCCTGAGGTGAGTCACAAAGGTGGTATATGGTATTTGTATGTATTGATAGGTTACTTACGTGAAGGTGTCGTCTGCTACATGTGTCTGTTTCGTTCGGTTGACTCCGATAGAAACGGGAGCACGAGTGAAACCGGCAACAACGTCCGAGTTCTGTCAATCTTAAAATTGTTTTTGTGTACATTACTTTGCTCGTACAGAAAAAGACATCATTTATTTTACATTTCATTCAACTTTTTTTTTTTGAAAACCCCCACCCTTTCTATTGGCGCTATCTTAATCCTATTCAAAACTATTAAGTCGTGTCTAAATTTCGGCATCAATTAGCATTTAGTTATTTTTAAGAGAATATCACGTGTCACAGTTATAAGTTTTTTATGTTTAATTTCAAAATGAATTTTTTACTAATTATTCTTTTTACGTGAAGTCGATCAATTATAAATTGGACAGGTAAGCGTGAGGCCTTTCTCCAAATAACATTATTCGTATTGTTTATATTTGTACTACGTATATATCCGCTACCACTAGATCTTAACATGTAGATAAATAGATAATAAGGTAATACGTTTCAATTTAACGTCTCGGATTCTGTCCTTAGAACTAGTAAGTCGCATGTCCGGTCATAGAGACTTGATAATAAAGCGATACAGTGTCTTATAAGATCAGAAGACTTGGCGCGTGCTGTCCGCGTACACAAGACAAACGACCTTATTCTCTGTGAAAACTGGAGGAAGAACAGAGAAACGCGTATTGTTTACCTCTTCTTTGAAGTGTGTCGCCCGCGGGTGCTCGTCCCTCCCGGCCGACATGCATGAATGACTTTGTTATCGGCCGTAATTAGCCTCCCCCTCTGTACTCCGTGACCTCGGGCCGGCATGCTCCCCCAGTGGTCGTGTGACCGAGTGTAACCGCCAGTTGATGTTATAATCAGCTTCTGAAAACTACGTCGGAAATCAAAGACGGTAAACAAGATGCTGGCCACGCTAACATATTGTGATGCTTGTTTCTGTAAACGGACAGCTCATTATCCCCGCTCGTTCCAACATTTAAACTAGTAGATACCTTCCTAGTAAACAAAGGACGTATTTCACATAATTCTCCACAATGAAGACGATTT
Organism: Crassadoma gigantea; assembly: GCA_032360845.1. NCBI lineage: Eukaryota > Metazoa > Mollusca > Bivalvia > Pectinida > Pectinidae > Crassadoma > Crassadoma gigantea. The sequence goes on along the minus strand of JAULCA010476408.1, from coordinate 32,051 downwards.
ATCAGCATCAGGACAAATAACAGACATCTTAAACATTAAAATATCTATAAATGAAGTTAGGAAGTGAACAATATAGGCTAATAAATATATATAAATAATGTTTCACAAAAAGTCGGTATCGTCAGTCTCTGTATAAATCACATTGGTCATCCATCTGAACAAACTCTACAGCCACATTCCCCCCAAGCATGCATCCAGCCGAACACCATGTGTCGTGGTCTTTTGATTATCCAAAAGCACGGACTTACTAGTTAGATAAGAGTTAGATTAGATCTAAGTCCGTGCCAAAAGTGTTGTGTTTTTTACCGCAACTTTGAAAGTGGGTCAATGTCATTCATTTCATCAAACTTGGCCATGGATCCCATCATGCTACTTACTGGCTAAATGTCTTAACCTTAGCTATAGGCCATTGGTTATTCTGAAGAAATCGTTGAAAGAGAAATGTTCATGCAAGACAGCCAACTGCAGGCTGGACATACCACATAGCATTAGATTGCTTAGCACTCAAGGCCTTGCAAGCTATATTCGGCAAAAGTTGAATTTTGTCTGGGAATTTGGGGTACCACTGTCAAACACCCAACTGATTAGGTGATGCAGGGGTTACCAGTCGACTGGGTTTTCATCATTGGCTTCCTTCCAAGGATAATTGTATAACTATTAATACCATTTGTTGCATCATTGATTAAGATCATAATCTAGACTGGTCTACCCAGCTGTAAAAGCGGGTTCCAACATACTGGGAACATAATTCTTTGAATGACTGGTGCCGTTGAAGCTTGGGGTAGCCTGTGCATAATGCAAAAGGATGATCAACTTTGGCTTTGCACAAGTATTATCCTGGCCTGCTCAATGTTATCAAGAAAATTATACATCCTAAAACACTTACCAAGAAAGAGTCCAGTGTTATTAATGTTTAAGTTTTCCTATCCTCATCAAACTTGCCAAATATTCATTGCATCTCCTTATATAGAAATTAAAATCATGCCTGGCTTCAAGACACATCTTCAGTGAATAAAGTACTAGTAGCCTAAATCCAAAATCTTAAAACTATTTCATTTTCACCTCAATGTCTATAAATGGTCTTAACAACTTTATCAGAGCTGCTTTTAAACATCATGTTCCGAATGATCCTTCATCATATTCTGGAGTTGTTCCTTTTATGGACAGGATTGGACATTGTGATAATGTTGCTTTCTGGCAACTTCCGACAGGATTTTCAAGGCCTGCAATAACATGCAGTTTCACCAGGCCTAGGATGCTAGGCCCTCATCAATAAGTAGCATTTTTGTCAGAAATTAGACTGGTGTGATGTAACAGTACAATTTTAACATCAAACGTTGCTTGTCTGATGAATTGAGCTTTTTTCTTAGTGATTTTTTGTTGCCGAGCTTTTCTTCGAAAGTTGCAATAGTGCAGTGAAGATTTAGCTCTAATACAATGTTCAGCACCAGCAAGGTATTTTGATACTGTACACCAGAAAATGTTCCCGCAGTTGTACTTTCGCTATTCACCTGATAATTCAATATATGCCCAGTGTTTTTTCATCGTTCAGATGCAACTTTGATGTTAGATACGCTGTGTAGTAATATTCCTTCTTGTAATAAATTTGGACAAAATAAATGGAAAGTTTAACTTTGGAAAACATTTTCTGGAACACTGTAGAGGAACGCAACCAGGATAAAAACAAGAACACATAAGTACTTCATAAAATATGTTATAGTACAAAATTTTATTGAATGTAACTATTCATTACATATGGAAATGTTGAACTAATCGGTGAAATATGAACCAAAACAAAATAAATGACAATGTTTGGACATGTCAATAAAATAATTATTAATTATAATATGTACAATGTTCAGGAGCGAGATGTTGGTCTCACAGAGTAAGGATCTCAATCATTGACTTCACTGGTTGCAATGATGATTTTTAAAACTGAACGAAAGATAACCATTACCCTGTTTCGACTTTTGAAGTGGTAGAAAAACTACTTTTTGATTTGTCTCACAAGAAACGTTTGTTTTTTATCTTATTTATCTTCTCCTTAGAAAGATGGATGAACTCATCATTATAAAATCTTTAAGTACACAAGTATCATTAATAAATTACAAAAACAATTCGAGAAAAAAACCTGATTTCATTTGCATTCAATATCTTTCACGTTTAAAAATTGTTTGATGTATCAAAATAAAATGCCCACAGCTCTGATAGATAAAAGTATTGGCTAATCAAAATGATTCTGTTAAAAATGGCAGTTCACTCATTACATAATGCCGCGGTTTTATAATAATTGACAGGGCACTGCCCCGATCACAACCAAAGTTTCCGCATTTCACATGATTAATTACAGAGAAGAAACGGTGAAATAAATAAATAAATTTCGAGTAGCAAGTTTATCTGCCCTTGACTGTCACTAGGGGGCCTTTCCAAAATTAACAACCAAGGAAATAACAAAATCATATACAAGCGTTTTTTGGATGACCTTTAAAAATAAGAAACTTTTTAAGGTGCCGTTGAAATCGTTTACAGAGGCAGTCTAGTTGGTCTTGACAGATGTTTCAACGGACATTCCAGCTCCAGTTTTATAGAAATCAATGCCAGGTTAGGGACCAACCATATTTTATTTTGGAGGGGATGGGTTTTCCATTCACCATTCACATAGAAAATCATATTTGATATGCACAGAGTAATTCTTTTTGTTTTGGCATCAAGCTAAAATTAAAGTAAGTGATCCTGTTCATCTTACAAGCCTAAATGTAAAAAATATGAAAATTCCCAAGACACAAAAATAAAATGTTCAGATAGGTGGATTAAATAACTTCAGCTTAGTTGTTTTATGATATTGGAAATCCCTGCTCCAGAGGACATTTACCTATGATCGGCAAAGAAATTACACAGATTGGTCCCTGCAGAAGTGACAAAATTTTCTAGAGAATCGAAATATCAAGATTACACTTCATCGGATCACATATGCTACATGTCTAAATTGGACTTGCCCAGTCTTTGAATTGGTAAGGTTCTAATGTAACTTAAAGCGTGAATGCATTAAATTATGTCTTCCGACCTTTTTGTTCACTGCAATAAAAATTTAATATCAGTCTTGCATGTCTACAATAACAGCGAAAAAATAAGTATCATAATAATCTTCAACTGTTTTTAAAATCTCATTTTGATATTGTTCTTATGAATAATTTCAGGTAATGGAAAAATATTTGACTTCTTTAACCCTTTCACATCTATGTAACTTTAATCAACTCATCTGTACATTAATCTGGATGAGTCCATTATGGTCTACAGTGGTGAAAGGGTTAATAAGCAGATTCAATTGAAAGTGACCTGCGACAGAAATTATCTGAATGCATACAGGTTCAGCAGTAAGAGGTTGAAATTTACATACATAATTTTTTTTTATAACTATTCAAGTACTAACAGAAAAAGTAGCACTAAGTTCATAAATTTACACAAGAAAAATAATTACAATATTATAATACAACATCCTTTTGATGAGAGATTTCAGATCAAAGTCGTAAATGTGCAGAAAACTTGGATCTAGAAAACGCTCACTTCATCTAAAACGAACATATTCAATGAAATAATAATACAATTTTTTTTTCACTTAATGAAAAGATGATTGATGTACAATAACACATGTCTGATATTTCATTTTCAAAATCTTTGGTATATTCTTATGCATGTTTAAGCCCATCTTTCTTAAAAATTCATTCATCTTAAAAATAATTTTTAAAAGTTCGCAACAAATACCATTTACATGATTGGTCTCCATACATGCTCATTAAAAACGTAAAATTAACAATGACTTGCACATCACATCAAAATTAGCTAGTAATTTTAACTTATGAACCCGTTTTTCAGTATTTTTCATCAATTAAAATCCCTTAATTTTTTTTTAAACTTTTGTTTGTCCAACACTTTCCTTAAATTGTACTCCTAAAAAGAATTTCATCCCAACGTCAAAATCTCTCTTTTTTTCTGAAGTGTTAATTTTTCTAAAGGTCAAGAACAATTGTCAATTTTCTAAAGGTCAAGGACATCATGTCCTCTACAATGTAGCCACACATATGGCTACAGTGCCAGCTGCAGTCCAACAAATACCCCTGAGTCAGCAGTTATCGTTTGATCATACACACCCATACCTATTGACATTTCTCCCTCCCATGATACAGTCATACACACACAAACACACATATATATATGTATTTATATATATACATACTTATTTACATGCATAATTACAAACATGTTTTATTATTTAACTATTTTTCTTGGGACATCATAATGTTGTGAATTTTAACATTCTTTCATTTCCAATTGTTGTCCGAAACTTTTTTTCTCTGTTTGTTCAGTCTTTTTGTCTTCAATCCACTTTTTCGACTTTGGCCACAATTTTTCCTTCCCATAATGGAAGCATCTCATTGTCATCGCGGATTTCCTCGAAAACAACCTCACTCTCGAATTCATTACTCAACTTCTTGAAGAAAAACCTGCAAGATACAAAAGTACCAAAAAAATTAAAGTACAGTGCAAAATGTCATTACACACTCTTTTCAAAATGAAGTAAATTCAATGTTTTGAAAAATACAGGGTTGGATACACAGCAACAATATTCTCAGTAATCACCTGCTCCTGGCTACTGAGAGCAGCCTACTTTCACTGCCCCTAATACTTATGAAAACCCTATTGACACAAGTGCCAATCCCCCCCGCCCCCCCCCCCCAAAAAAAATAATTTTGCTCTCGATATGTCCTAATACACCACTTGGGATGCCAGGCCAAGGTTCTGCCTTGCTCACATATCACAGGGTTATTTAATGATTCAATTACCCGGTACAACACATGTAGTATAGTGTGGTCTTACATCAGTGACAAGTCCGTCCCTATACAACCATTGTCTAATCAAAATAACTACCAGCTTGTAACACAAAATTGCAATCTGCTCTCCAAAAACAATCTTGTTACAAATTCTTACAGACTAATTCTCATTCCTAACTAATTTCCTAAATATTAAATAGTTGGCCACACAACTCTGCTACAGTGACAATCTGGTTTTTAAAGGGGTGTATCAGCTGGCATGTTGCGGAGGAATTTGGCGAGACCTTCTTTCATCTTCCCCTTCCTTTAATCATTCTCAACAATAACCCTCCCTTCTTCACCCTACAGTAGCTTTTCAAAAGGAATACACTAAAAAAATGGTGTCAAAACTCCAATCTTTTTTGCAACAGTTGATGAACCGAGGTCGTTTTCACACGGAGAGGTGTTTTTTTGTCGGTGCCCTATGTTTTCTTTATACCCCCTCCCCTCCTTTGCACTTACTAACTTAATAACACACAAGGTCAAGACCAAAACGAGGCTTGACCATACATAGGAAAGACTTTCACGACAGTATTTCTGCTTTTTCCACTGGCTTCAATCAATTGCCTATTTTTTAAAAACTTTTGAATGAAATTGAACCTAGCTGAACACTCCTACATCATATCATTCTTTTCCATTAATGCTGAAAAAACCCTGTTACATCTTCCTATGTTAAATCTGCCTCTTTAAGTGTTTTAACATGTACAGATAAATTGTTCAAGCCTACATTTCAGGCACTTTAAAGCGTCTTTTAAACAGCCACCTCTGAGGAATACCACAGGCCTCACAACATCCTAGGTCACTTGCTTGGCTAAGGAGCAGTGAAATTTGGCTGTGCTTTGTGACTGCCTGCTTTTGTGGCACATTTTGGTTAATACTTCAAAAGAAACCTACACTAGTCCATACATTCTCACACACTCCCATGAACTTGTACCTTCAAAAAACACAAATCCAATCCAGATTATCAAAAAAGGCCTTTCCATTCTCTCATGCATATGAAATGCGCCTAAATATTTCTTCAATCGCCCGCATGATAATTCTTTTCCCCAAATTCTGGATCTCTTTGTCCTCAGTGTTTCGTGCAATTTTTTAATCAAATGTCTAAAGGTACCATGGAAAACCAACAACATATTTTCTTTTGTATATGCTCATTAAACTATTTTTGTGAAGTCAAAGTTTTTGCGTTTTACTTTTGCGAGATTTTTTTGGGGGATTAATTCATGCAGAAAATTTGTTACCAGATTTACACAAACATATAACCAGTATGATATTGGATATAATTTCTACAAGCAGATTTTGTTTATATTTTCCTCCCAGACTGAATTGTCAATATAAACAAAGCACCTCTTTAGCAAGAGCACAAGATGACGGTATACTTACTTGAAGTTGCCACGGCGGCCAATGAGGTGTTTGAATTGTGCTAGGGTGACGTGTGTTCCATGTACAGTATGGCGGTAGGGAATTGGCTCCCCACAGAAGAAGTAGCCGATGATGACCTCGCCTCCCTCTGCTGTGGCACCAGGGGTGGATGCGTTGGCCCCAGAGGGTGCGGACCCGGAGGTGTTGGCACTGCTTGACGAGGATTTCTTACTGCCCTTCTTCCTGTAACACACAAAAATCAAAAGGGCATAAGCTCCGAGATCTTTTCTCAAGGTTGTGTTTTGCAGCTAACGAAATAGCTCTCTTTCTGTTTGTACTTGACTCAAAACAGTTTGTAAGGGGAGGGTGGTAACAAACATTAGGCAATCACTTTCATGCATTTAAGTTACCTCATCTTGGGTTTGATAACTAGGAGACGAAGAACAAAGTTTAAAAGACAAACATTTAGGAAAACTCTTTCACAGCCATGTGGAAGTCTAAACTATTACAAACACTCTCTAAACATCACTTGCAAGCCTGTTTACTGAACACCACATCATCAACTATTTATAAACACTGCTTGTAGGACTGAAAACATTCTGTGTGCGACATTTAGACAAAACTAATTTATGAGTTGCCTGGTTTTACTGAAGTTCCTTAGCATTAATTAAGATTTGACCTTAATTTAAACAATACTCTTCCTAAGGATAAAATTCAAATTGCGGAGAAAATCTTAAAAAAAGTAAGTGGTTCAAGAAACCAAAATCTTATACATCGAGGAGTTGAATCACATGTCATACATACTCAGTCGAATTACTGGCAACTGTTGCTTCGGCAGCAGAAAGGTCAAGGTCGCTTGGTACAGTGCGTGTGGTTGGTAGTGAGGGTCGAGCAGCAGACATGTTCTGTGATATTAACATGGCTCCCTTTTTCTCCTTAGACGGAACCCCAGTGAAGGATCTATAAATGTAAGCAAGGCACACCATGAACAAAGTTTGAAAAAAGATCTACAAATGTAAGCAAGGCATGCGATGAGCAAGGATTTTACAAATCATTGTCAGTGATTACAACAAGTCCATACTAACATTTCCCTAATTATCCCGTCCTTAAATGACCATAGCTGTTGATAGGACATTAAACAATACTAAACCAAACCATCCCTTTACATTGGGTTCTCTAGAACTTCCAAGTCTAAACAGATTATTGTGTTTATCCCACAATAAGCCCATGTCCGGTAGTTAGCCCACAGTAACTACAGTGTGGCTCTCCACAGAAGAAATAGCCGATGAGGACAATATTCAATAGAAATAGAATGGAAACAAATGCCATCTCTTTACTTGATTAAGAGACTATGTGTTTGACATCATTACTATGATAGAGTTGTGTGGATGTGGTGTTGGTATTCTTACTTTGACTTGACGGGTACAATATGCGACTCCTCCAGCCTGCGCTTGGCTTCCTCCAGCTGGACGGTGGTGTTGGGTGGTGTGGGGAGGGGCATCGAAGGGTCCTGGACAAACGGCTGTGTGGGCAGTGCCTGACCGGCCATAGTTGTCCAGGGCTGCAACATCCCGGTCCTCTCCACCGACGCTGACCGACTAGAGCCATGCCCTGTTGACTTCTTGTTTGATCTGTAATGCAAGAAAACTTTCATTACATTTAAATTCTGAGTTGATACGGCACTGAAAAATTCAACATTTTTAGTTTGTAACCACCATTCATCCTTTTTGACCCAATTTTTATCCTGAATTAACCACGATATACTTAAGTACACAATGGGGTATTAGGAACACAAGTTTCTAATAAATATTTCCCCCTAAACACAAAAAAGTGGCATGAACCTCATGTTGAGACAATGACAGTCATCTTTGCACATTAAGACTTTCTATTAGTGCCTACCCTTGCTTGTGGGGAGTGGGTGTGGAAGTGGCAGCGCCAGACCGGAAACGCTTGTGGGACCCGCCCGTACGTTCGGTATCAGTGCTTCCAGTCGCTCCGCTACTAACGTGTTCACTATCCCAGGAGTTGTCTCGCATCCAGCTTAGAACCCTACAAAACAAAAAACATTTTCGACATTACTTACATATTATACATATAAAGTTAACTTATAAATGTTACAACTGTTTGTATTTGATTAGAAAGTTTTCCGTCCCTGTGGTCATCTGATCAACTGATTTTTTGTACTTTAAATTTAAAGTACATTTGAGACAAACTTCCAGGATGATCGAAGTGTCTCACTGTTAATGTCTTACACAGCAGACATGATGGTAAGATTCTGCAATGAGAATTGGCCGACTGTCACATTAACGTAGTATCTTTTCTATATTATGTACTTGAACAAGAACGTTATTGAGGCGATATCTTTTATCATTACAGTACTCTGGCTGGAATGTCAACTCAAGACTCATTCCGCAGTATCAATGTTATAACTTTTATAGTTTAACATTGAACAGAGATCGCTCAATCTACAGGGTATGTTTTAGAATTTTCATCAAATTTTATCTGTAAGAGACCCCATCCAAAAGTTTACATTTGAAAATGAATTATCAAATCTACTTATATTTTTTCTTATCCTTGTTTTCCTATTCTTCTAATTGACTTTTATCTAGAAGGGGCCAAAATTGAACAGACCTCCAATTACCACAGACAATGGACATTACTTGGGTGTTATCAAGTTCCTTCCCTCTAGGGGTTAAAGAAATGGTGGAACAGAAATCATACAATTCTGTACAACTGGCTTGAGGTCATGTTATCAAGTTTTATTTTGTGTCAAGTCATGTTTGCATAGGTTGACAGGTTTTGTTGAGATTGCGACCATCTTATTGTAGGGTAGCGTGCCCGGCGCCTTATCTCCACACTTGGAGACGGGAGTGTACTACATCCTAACATAATCAGACCATTCCAGCGTCTTCATTCATATCCAATTATTGCTTTACAGTTATTATTGTTTCTAAACGCAGTTTTCAGGCAAGTTATGACTTTCTGATTGCCTCCTACGACATGTGGATAGTTTCAATGCATGAATGTGTGGTTTTGTTTCTTTTCCAACAAACAGAAAGTGGCTTATTTATAGAACCTCTCCTACATGCACTTAAACATGTTTGCCGGCTTTACAAAACAGCAATACAAGGGCTGGGGGAACAATAAAGAAGGAAACAAATAACAGAAGGAAACAGAGGTACATATGGCATAAGTTGTTTTTATGTGTTATCAAAATTAAACTTAACCCCTTAATACCTCCCTATTTTTGGAATGTATCTGGAAAACTACAACTTTCAGAGTTTTTACATTTTTCATTGTGTGTATTGAAAGGTCTTTGGAGTTTAATAAGAGGGTGGAGTGTACAATTAATAAATACATGACGGAATAAAGCGTAATTGAGATGAAAGGTACAGCGACAGGAATTATGTTGCCGCTCTGCCATGTAAAGTTTGCCCTGTTATTATCACTTGGTGTAATTATGGGGAACATTGGGAATCAGGAGCCCGGGTGAAACCGGTCTGTCCATCATTTTTCTCTTTGAGTCGAGGTGTCGGATTGATTGCTACGTCTATCAGTCGAAACAACAGTACAGAAAAGTGCATATATGTATTCCAGCATTGCTAGGAGATACACCGCCATATGGAGGAATTTAAGTGCTGTTTGATCACCTCGAAAACACTCCTCTTTTCCAACTCAACCAAATGAAAAAGATTGTAGTGGAGAAAAAAAAGTGTCTTGGTATGTATCGGCTTTCTGTGTGGTACAAATTGTAGAGGGTCTGGTGGCCCTTGGAGATTGTAGTATCTTGTGCCTGGAGATGATGAGGAGTCCCTCCTACCTTTACGCCAATCTATTCCCTAGCACAGAGGGAGAGGGGGGAACTATGACGGGCATGCCTGCTAATTTCTACCACTGAGATTTGTAGAGTGGAATGGGAGACAGAGCAAGCTGAAGTAATGTCATCATTTCCCTGAAGACTTACTACAGTCTGTACGCAAGCACAACAACTTTTTTCTCTTTAGACACTTAACTTCAACTTCAAAATATATACGAGGGGACAATTCGTTTCAACAAAAAAAAATATACACAATTTTTTTTAATCCTGAAAAAACCCCTATCAACCCAATGATGAGAGAGAAAAATAAAATTACATGACTAATTAAATAAGAATTCATTTTATCATCACCAGCAATAAAGAAGAACTTGCAGGAATTTTTGTTTGTTTGTTTCTGATCCTTCCCCATTTCCCCCCTCTTGTACTTCAAAGCTGGCGAACAGACTTGTATAAAGTGAATCAGGCTAGTAAACAGAGGATAGACCCAGTGTTCCAACATCTTACAATCATCACGATATTAATTAGCAAGCCCTGGGCTGCCAGTACTTCGAAGCAACCATCATTTTCAAAGCCCTCCCCTTTCTTTTTTCATTTATTTGCTATTTATAACCCAATGCCGGTACCAAATGATACATGGCAGGGAAGCTGCCAGCACTGGGGGATGTGGCCCTTTGATGCAAGGTCCGATTTCAGCACAGGCTACTGATCCTTTAGTCTCACAGAAGCCTGCTGGCTACATGGCCAAATGCTCGCCCTGACAGATGCTCCCTCTTGCTAAAGCTACCACACTCAAATTCCTTTAAAAGCTTTGCCCCATAACTCTCCATTGTGCCCTATACAAAAACTGCCTTTTGAAACGGGATAGGGATAATTAGAAACTATTCATGATCAATTATGGCCCACAATTCATCTCCCCTAGATCAAAGACCCACGGCCCAATACAAGTTTCAATTTTTTTTAGCAAGGGTTCATTTTCCTGTGCATTTGAATCTTTTGCTGGCCAGGATTTCAGAACAAACAGGAAATTAAGACAACAGAAATTATAGAAGTGATCTGAAGTATCCTGATAGAGTTATCTGCTGAATACGATCAGCTTTCCATTTACTGTATACATCAAGATAGAAAGTCAGTATCTACACAAATCAGTAAATCAACAAAGATAGTGACTCGGGGACACTAAATAAAGCAAGACTTTTTTTTTAAGTATAATGCTTTGGTTTTAATGGTCTAATTTTGTTTAACGTCCTATTAACAACAAAGGTCATTTGAGGACATCAATGCAATCTATAATAAATAACTTTTATAATATATATAATCAATGTTTCATTTCTTAAAAATTAATAAAAATTCATATTAATCTCAAAATTTTGAAACTCATCACAAAATTAAAATGAAAAAAACCAAAATAATCTACAGATAGTGGTTAAATAAAATTACTTAAGAAAGAAATCCTCACAAATTTAATATAGTGAAATATGAATAAAACTGAACAAATTTAAAACATAAGAAAATCTTTTTTTTTTTTGCAATTACATATATTTTGAAATGACAAACTAGTGATAAACGAAGCAGGTCTGAGTGATGAAGGGCTGACTGATTTCTTAATTAACAATCACAATGGGGGAGAGATTGGAGCTACCAGCTAGTTGTGAACTAAGATTTATGTAACAGATGTGAGACTGTATCTGGCACAGCAGGGATTCTCGCCAAGCTGTGGATGACATTCAAATGTTGGTATTTCTAATATGATAAGAAGATCTTTGATCTGCCCTAACTGCTGAAAGCCTGTATGTGTGCCCCTAGTAATTTTTACAGATTCCTTTTATCAGAAAATCCTGAATCTGTAGAAGCATTGGGTTTGTTACAAGGGAGGCCCTGGACTGCTACATACATCAAAGGGCCGTGTTTACTTTGAAGCCCACAGTAAGGTTTGCCCAGACTTAAATTATTCAATATAAACACCACACTCAGTCTAACATGTTGAAGCATGCCACTGTCTACCAGTTGTATCCTCATCCTTCTTCTATACTTCGAAGTAGGAGTAATACATTCTTCCGCCATCCACGCCCTTAAAACTCAACCATCCATGCCCTTAAAACTCTGCCATCCATGCCCTTAAAACCCAGAGGGACTGACTTAACTTCCTTACATAGCCAATAGGCCATTTCCCAATACCCAGGGGATGGACTGATCTGCTGATTGACAAATTATAACCCTGATCACAGGGAAATGTAACCTGACCCTGACTCCCCTATATATAGCTATTTATACAGAAGAGTTAAGGAGGCATACTACAGTTACATCATGACCAAAACCTTTTATGGGTTTATAAGCTCTCATATAGTTGTACTGTCATACCCAAATCTAGTGTCTTATTTTATGTCATTTAAATAATTATCACAAAAACTTATTTCCACGACAAGTGTTTTGAATGAGTT